>LOEQ01000392.1:157503-169452 GCA_001685075.1 Bramus lutescens
ATGGGCCAGGCAGTGCTTAAATGAATACAATTTGTGTGTTGTTATTTCAGAGTAAAAGCTAGCCGTGCAGGAGCCGGGTGGGACGAAAAGCAGGCCTGCTCCCCTTTCACTACATGAACCCACCCACCTAGACCTTCTCCTAAACTGCAGCCTGGCACCTTGTGCTTACACCATCCTCCCCTCTGGGGTAGGGAAGGGGGACCTCAGGCTGGTGCAGAGTCCTTCCCTCCTCACACTTCTGAGGCAGGTTCACTGAGGCTGAAATTTCAATTAAGGCACAGAAATCATTACTATAGGGCTCCAGGCCAGCTCAAGTGGGGACAGGCCTCAGTATCTAAAAAGGGAAAAGGCAGCCAAGTACCCCACATCCAGGGCAAGAAGCTGGGCCTTTTCTTAAGGTCATGCTTGCAGTCCCCACTCATCTTCTTGCCTCATGAGTGCCTAAAGGTACAGGAGGCTGTGAGAAAGAGTGAAGGCTTCCAATGCAGGGAGCCATAAAGGGAGCCTCAGCTGGCACTAACAAAACTGAATTGAATAAAATCTAAACACTTGAGTCTGGCTATCCCATGGCGAGACTGAGATGGGGTGTGTATCCCAAAAACAGAACTGGGAGGGCTTGGGTATTCCTTTAGGATTTTCCTATGCTGGCCTAGAGGAAGACAAGGGCAGTACTGGTCTCTGCACCTCAGGCCCACCTCCACAGAACATGGGTATGAGGAAAGGGGAGTCTCTGGATCCTGTGAGACCTTCTCATCTCTTCAAACAGCCTGTTTGGCTATGCCTCTTCATCTCAAGAAATTACTATCCTTGATCCAAAAACACCATCTCTGAGAATGACCCATTTTCTCTTCAGGAATGCTTCCTTTTAATCCAGAAATTCCATAGGTCCACAATGTTCCATCTCCAGAAATGTTTTATTTATCTCCTGAAACACATTGTTTATCTTCAGCTATGACCCATCTCCAGAATGTCAATGCCTCCATAACAGCTCCACCCCAACTTTATATAGCTTTCCAGAATGCTCCATCCCATCTCCAGATGCTCATTTTACCTCCAGAAGGACCTCAAATCCAGAAGTCCCCCACTGTTTCCAGAAATACTTCAGCATCCTCCTCAAGCACTCCACATCCAGGGGGGCATTACATACAGCTTATCTCTAAAAAGGCTCCATTCTCAGAAATAATACGTCTGGCAATAATCGGAATGCAGAAAAGCCTCATCTTAAAACAAAACAAAACAAAAAATCTATCTCCAGAAATTACCTCCTCCAGAAAATGCTTTCAGTGTTGTCTCTAGAGACGTCTTGGCTCTGGAACCATTCCACTTCCTGTCTGGAAACATGAAGGCAAAGCCTCTCGCCCTGGCTCACATGCTGAAGTAACTGAGACCATTTCCTCCAAGATCTCCTGAAAAGAGATTATACAGGCTTCCTCTCCTGTCTCTCTGGTTCCTGGAGACCTCACAGTCATGTGCTGGGCCCTCTTTCCCAGGAGCAAGGATGAAGTCAAGAGCTAAACTCTGACAGATGCCTCTGTCCCAGAAGTAGGACCCCAGGTGTAGGTTACAACTCCTTTGGGGGGGGGAGCAAATGACCTTTTCACAAGGGTCACATATCAGATATTTACATTACAAATCACAACAGAGGCAAAACTAGTAATGAAGTAGCAACGAAAACAATTTTATGGTTAGGGTCACCACAACATGAGGAACTGTAAAAGTGTCACAGCTTAGGAAGGCTGAGAACCACAGAGCTAGAGGATCTTGCCTGGGGCAGGAACGTGAGAGGGTTTGGGACTGGAAGTAATAATCAGGGTGAGTCCATATAGCAACCCCCCTCCCACCATGTCCTCACTGCTAAGTACCACCACCTACACATACATAAGATAAAAACTATACTATGCACAGTAGGGCCATGTTGTGCTTTAGAACCTTGGCTCAGAACAACATGGACATTTTTGTCCACCATTTATACAAAGATACATCCATACCAACTGGGAACCTTACCCGACCTTGCTGGGGGTCTTTAGATCACATTCTGAGAATGCCAAAAAGGGAAAGCACTTTGTCAGCCCCCAGATAGTCCAAATTGACAAGCCTGGCAATCTAGTACCTGCTCGGTGCCAACTGTTGAGAAGCTCAATCACAGCACTTTGGGCTTTAGAGAACTAGGAAGGTGAGAACAGTATATTCAGTATCTGCCTGAACACTCCCTAAGATGGGGTGTTTACTCTACCGTGGGCAGCCCGGTCCCCTGGGGTAGAAGTAAGCCTGGCTATGTCATGAAGCCATGTCATCCTGTGGGAAAGGTAAGGTGCTCGGGGAAGGCGATCTGGAGGTAGCTGAGTACAGAGTAAGACAGTACTCCAGTCCCAGCACACACAAATGTGCCTCTGGGAGTGTCCCAGCTCAGTATAAACACAGGCAAGCTACAAACCTTCTACACTGGAACTGCACAGTATGGTTCTGAGCCCCTGGACTGAACCAGGTGCTCCTGATACCTGGCCTCTGTGGGGCAACTCTCAGAGTTCCCAAATAGTAAAAGGAAGAAGCCCTGCAGAATTCCTGATCTGTCCGGGTGGCAATGTGTAGCTCTGGTCTGCTGTCACAGGAGGACAATTACCATTTATTAAGCCTCCCAATTTAGAACCGGCCTCAATTAACTGGAACCTCCAGAGCCCATTTTGATGGATGTGACTACAGCTTCAATATGCCCTCCACTGTGCCCTCAGCACAGGCCACGACCTCCCAACTAGCTAGATTTGCCTAGACACAGAGCTTTGACATATGTCCCCCACCAGCCCTCTTCCCTCCCCAGTCCTGTTCAGGAAACTCACTGTATCTCTCTCTGCCTCACCTTCCTTTTCTAGGAAATGCATCCCCACCCAGAAATGGGAGTTAAACATGGATGTGAATGAACACATGGTCCTAAAGTACAAGACGGCAGTGAGCCAAGGCCACACCTCGCTGTTATCAACAGAGCTGTCCAGGCCTCTTCACTCCTGGGAACAGCCCAGCCTACCACATCGATATTCTCTGTCCTTCATAGCCCAAACTGCACTGGTTCTCCTGGGACCTTTTTATCGCACAATGTCGCTTCAGCAAAAGGTTATGTAGAAGAATGTGGAAGTCTCTCCTGCATATTAACTAAAAGAATGTTCTTAAAAATGCACAAGAAGAAAACACACCTAAGAGTAGTTTCTCTGTGTTTGAGATGAAATGGGGCACTGGACTGGCAAGGTTCTGTCGCCAGTCCCACTCGACGAGGACCTATGTATGTCATTGAGCTCCAGATTTCTGGTCTGCTAACAGTGAGAACAAAAATCCCCCTTCCTGGTGCTCTGACACTGTGAGGTCATCTGAGTAACTGCAATCTCACTCCAGAACACACAGAACACAACTGTGTTAGTATTTAGGCGCTGCCAACCAAGCACTTAACAGGCAAGAACACACTCCACAAGTACGTGATGCCTGTTTCCATCACCTACTCATGACAGCCCTACCTCCTGTGTACCCTCTTTTTCTGGTGGTAAGGAGTAGAGAATTCTTGGCTACACATTCTAAACCCAGTTTATCATTAGCTAGTTGTGTTTTCTTTTGTTCCATTTCTTTTTTTTTCCCCCTCAACAAGACAGAGTCTCACTGTGTAGCTTTGGCTGACTTGGGACATACCATGTAGACCAGGCTGGCCTGGGACTCAAGAGATCCACCTGCCTTGCCTCCCAAGTGCTATGATTAGAGGCATGTACCACACCTGGCAACCAGCTGACTTTTTAAAAGAAAAGTAAAAAGTAGATTTTTGTGTCAAACCTGGTATTTTTTTTTAAGCCATGTGTTTGCCAAACACTGCCCATCCAAGGATGTCCCTCTCAAGCCAAGGCTACCTCCAGCGTCAGCTCTCAGAGAAGACTGGCCCTTATAAGAAAGAGACAATATGTGGGCAGAGTTGTGGAAACACAAGGTAAGCTTTCCTAAAGATCAGAGCTATCAACTATTAGGTTTCTGTGTGCTGTTTTGTCAAATGGGGTGTGACAGAACCCACCTTCAGTAAGTAGGTGATGAGAATGGTGTAAAAGCCCCTGGCACAAAAATGGGCTCAGAGAGGGGTAGAGGGACCTAAAGGTTCATTCCCTTCTCTCTGAGGTTTACTTGCCCTCCTCAGGTAATCATAATGTTACAATGAACTGTAGGAGAAACACGAGCCTCTGCAGATCCAATGCCCAGAGAGGCATGTTTGTATCACATAGCAGAAAATACATGAATGCATGAATGGCAGTTCAGAGCATGGCCCTCGGTAAATGGCTCTCTGCAGCTACAAGAGTGAGCTATGTATGATCTGTTCCCATATCCCTAGGGTCCCAGGAAGCTCTATCTTGTCCCGACCTACTCCTGTTTCAGGCCTGCTGCTAGCTGGGGCTCACTCATTGTGTGTACTCGTGGGCAATACCTGGCAAGTTTAGCAGAGCGCCTCTTCTTCTATTCCTCACACCACTCAGTATCCTAGGAGTCCATTTTAGCCATGGCCAGGGCTCATCCTCAGACCTCCAAGACAGAGGCATATGATCTCTGCATACCTGTTTTTACCTCAGCAAAATGGAGAAGGAATTTTCTACCAACAGAGAGGGTCTAAAGAAAGGAACTAAGAGAGGCTGGGCCCTGGCACCCAGCAGTTTTTTACCCAGGCTCTGGGGTGCTACCAGGCTCTATGCTGTGCCTTTTTTCAGTACTGTAATCTGTTGGGTTTTAATTAAGAACCCCAGGACTACCACATATTTTCTCTGTAAGACTTAGGGCTCCTTGGTATAAAGAATGGCAGGTCAGAGATTCTGGTTCAGGCAAGTGATTAGGGAACAGGCTAAGCCCTGCATCCCTCTAGCTGTCTGTCCTCAGGAGCTCCAGCGGGGAGGGGAATCAAGGGTATTGAGAAGAGGCTCCTGGGCTGTCCATATCCTTGGAAGCAGGTATGCAAGAGGATAAGAAGACTCAAGGGAGAGACAAGTGATGACGTAGACTTGCCAATGTCCCTAGACTCCTTGGTGTTCTCACCTCTGAGCCAGTCATGCTCTTTGCCTAGGACCCCCACCTCTTTCCCGTCAGTGACCTCCAGATAATGTTTCCTAGCAGTCACAGCCAAGCGCTTGTAACTGCAGCTGCTACTTGTGCTTGCTCTGTGGCCACTTTGACCTAGAGCTGCTCACATTCACATATACACCCCTCCCCATCTTGCTCCTTAGGCCTCAAACACATTGTCCAGAATATAGAGTTGCCATGCTCCTTCTCTGGCAAAGAATATCGTGCAGTGAGCCCCTTTCCTCTGGGACACCCACTCCTGGGGCAGGGCCTCCTGGACAGACCAATGGGCTCTCAGCAATATAGCTTCAACAGCCACAAGTACAAGGTCAGGTTGACCTAGTTCAGCCTAGTCTGGATGCCCTCTATACAGCACCTGTTCTACAATCTTACCTCCAAGATGGCCTCCTCCCACAGTTTCTCCCAGCCACCTGGGCTCTGGCTGCAGCCCTAGACTATAAGCTAGCCCAGCAATAGCTCTTGTGGCCAGAGCATCCATGACAGAAGGGCTCTAACAAGGCTTCTCCCCCTACTTTTTCCCTACACCTTCCACCCAAACCCCACTTTGTGTTTCCTATTTCTACCTGCCTTTCCCAAGCCACTGCATCAACTCTGACCCCAGTCCTGCTAGGATCTCATAGGACCAGGGAACTTCGTGAGAGAATGCCATCCACACCCAACCTATACTACAGGGCAGCACAGTAACCTAGTGGTGATAGTACTTTCATCAGGCAGCAAACTGGTGGCCCAGGGTCCCTATCTGTCTCATAAGTGGGTTACTGAATCAGTTGATATCATATGCTTTTGAACAGGATGTGTCACGAACACATCTAAATTTTGGGTCTTGAGAAAGCAGATGACAGGTACTCTGGTTGTAGAACCCAGGAAGACCAAGTGGCCCTCACGGCCTGACCTACACTGTCCGCCTGGACTGGCATTATATAAGCATGGGTCCCTTCACCTTCCTGATGAAACAAGGTAACATATTAGCATTTTAAACAGGGTTGGCCATGCCTTGACCCATGGCAGCAGGCAGAAGTGACATTATGGGAGGGAAGAAGGCAGAAGGCAGGAACTCAGCTGAAACTGGCCCTGAGAGGTGGCGACTTACAGAGATGACTGGGACAGGCAAGGCAACACAGTCTACTTGGGTACCAAGGGCTTTTGTGGGATGAGTGGACACCTGTCTTCCTCCTTCCCAGTTCTACACTCTCCAGGTACTATTTCTGGCTTATAAACCTCTCCCTGGTCACGCTCCCCCTAAGATTATGGGGTCAGATCTAATAAATGTCATTGGGGCCCAGCACAGTAATACCCCCTCCCTTTTCCCAAACATCCCACTTTTAATGAGGCAACCTTAGATGGCTCCAGTGAGCACTCCTACTGAGACTTAGCTGAACCCCAGCTGTCCCTCTCAACAGTCAGGACGCTTAACTCCTCCCCTATGGTGGCACAGATGTCCTGGATGTAAAGATACAGATGAGTCTCTTTGTGCCAGGGGCTGCCAGACACTTGAGCAAAGCCCACCTCACTTTCCTGACAGACTTGCCAGGAAAAGCTACCATCACAAAGTGGAAATGCAGCTCAGATACTGGGACAGGGACCTTGGATTCTTTTGGATAGGAGTTTCTCCCTCCCAGAGAAGCAGGGTAGGCCTGGGGCAGAGGCAGCCAATTAGTGTGTAGGAGTAGGAAGAAGAGCAGTGGTAGGTACGCATCCCAGATACCAAGGTGAGCAGGTTTACAGGAATGTCTATCACCGGATGCTTGTGACTGCTCCTCTCCTCACTACCAGGGCAGTCCTTTCGGTTAACAGGTGAGATAACAAAGCAAAGCAGAGCAATACCAGGCCTGGGCTTTCCTAGAGAAATCTTAGCATGTGCACCCTTAAAGTGTGGGTGCAGTGCCTGTGGACCCTAGCAGCACTTGTGTCTGGTCTGCTACACCATCAGCTAAGAAAGATATGAGGGGTTGGTACAAAAGACGCAAGTCAGACAATTGCCTAGCTAGTGAGTTGTCAAATTCCCCACATGAAGGAACACCATGACTTATATATGCCCTGTATGGATGGCCTCAGAAAAGAAGAAACTCCAGTGACATAGAGAATGAGAGGACTCTCTCGGTCTTGAGACCTGGCTTCCCAGAGCTTCTGCAGAAGTAGTGGGAGTCTGGGTGCAGCTAAGAACTAAGAAAACAGACTGGGCCTCAAGGCCAGAGAACTGGATACAGCCTTGAGTTCCCAACATGAAACATGTTATTTTCTGTAACAACCACACACACCAACATGCACAGCTATGTAAATATGATGTAGCACCAGATACACAAGTACAGATCCATTGGGTTCTGATGGCTGCCATCCAGCTCCTGGGACCTAAGGATATCACCTGGGGGAGCCCCAACTGGGTATGTACCCCCAACACCTGCTAGCTATAAGCCTTCCAAACTGGGTCCTGAGTCTGTGGCTAGACCCTGCTTATCCAGACCCTCTACTCAGCCTCAGCCTCTTCCTGGCTGGGGGTTGAGCAGGAACAGCTCAATCAGGATATAATCGTTTTTAATTAATGTGCAGATCATTTCACAGGCTGATCTCCTTGGAGACCATAAGGAAGACGGTCTTCTAAGCTCTTCATTCTTTTTGCTCTCCCAGTGTACCCCTCCCAACAAAAGGCCATACTTCACTTTTACCTACCACCTACAACCTTGAGAATCACATAAAAGCCTGGCTCTTGGATCTCCTCAAGGCCTTTAGGAGAAAGGATGTGCTCACAACCATACACATACACAATTGTGCATCCAACCCCCAAAACATACCTTCAGAGATGTACACACACCTACAGAAGGACGCACAGGATATGCATGTGGAGGAGAAGGGTCACAAGTTGGAGGCCAGCATGGTTTACATAGTAAGATCCCTGTCTCAAAACATAAACAAGGGGTGAGGAAGATTAGAGGTACACACATTGGCACATCCCAAAACATGACACACAGAGGAGCACTCACCTGAACAGACATACCACACAAATCTCCACATCCATATTCAGCACAGTTTCTACATTCAGGGCAGAAGTACTGGCAGGGAGCAGTCAAAAGGCCCTGTCCTTAGGTGGGGAATCAGAAACCACAGCGGCCTGCTACAAGGGTCTCTAGGGCTGGATGCAACACATTTAAAGTCAGAAGGACTCAAACCAAATAAAGTGGCATATGGGGTCCAGGCTGGTGGCTTCTCTGTCCCGTTCCCTATGGAGAAGGATTTAGAACAGCACTCAGCCCTATATAGACAACCAAGGTGCCCAGCACGAGCTGGCTTGACATTCCCACTAAGACTAATGTCCCTAGTCTTTCCTCTGGGTACCTGACTCTGAGGTCCATAGAACTTTCTCTTTACTTCCTTCATTTGACTTAAATCTTTTCTATCCCATTTTCCTTTTTCTCCTTTCTCCAGTCTTCTCATTCTACATCCCCTTCCCATTCTAAAACCACTGTTTCATCTGTTTCTTTTCCTCCCTTTCATCCCAGGTAATAGAGTCAACCTCAGGTCAGAATGAAAATTCTAATTGGACTGACTGTAGCCCATTCCAGACATAGTACCTCTGATAGGTGCTTATACCTCTCCAACTCCTAACAGACCACACCTGGATCTGTGAACTTGGAACCTGAGGCATAGAGGCCCCTGCCTCTATGACTCCATCGGGCCTGAACTCAGCCCTATCCCTCTTGAAGCACCTGCTTTTGATCCTCAGCTTTTCCCTTTGGAAAATGAGATGGTAAAGGGGAATAAGAGCTGTGGGGAGGGTTAGCAGGGAGCCTCAGGCTGGTGACTTGGGTAGTAGCCCTGGACCCATGAGCACAGCAGTATACATGATACAGACTATTTGCTACTGATCCAGCTAGAGAGAGCAGGGACAGGCTGAATGGTTCTCCTCACCTGTTCTCTCATCTATGAAATGGGCAAACTCAGCTCAGGAGTCTTCCCCGATGCAATAACCCAAGTACCAGATCAGTAGCAGGTTCTTGATGTGTGACCTTGGGACTCACTTCCCCTCTGGGCTCTGGTTTTCTCTTCTGTCAAAACAGTGACTCATTGCCAAGGTTCTTTTCAGCACTAGAAGTTTCTAGATAGTAGGGAAGGAAGAACAGTGTCCTACTTAGCCAAGGAAAGCTAGGGAAGCCTGTTTTTGCCACTGCAGGCATGCCGGAGTCTTTCACAGTGATGGCAACAGCAGCAGTGGCATTTTGAGGAAATCACCTTAAACATCAGAAAAGGCTCTCTACACAAAACAGACCCAACTACATCACTTTGTTCCAGCACATGGAACAAAGGGCAGTATTAAGCAAATTACAGCAAATCCACTTGACTGGAAAAGCTTGAAGATGTTAACATTGGCATTTATGAAGAACTGGTTACAAAGCAGGAAAAGGCTGGCGTTATCAGCCCAAAAAAGGAGGATATACATCTAAATATGGACAACTCAACAAAGCCTTTAAAATCAGCAACCACCAAAGCCAACATGTGGGAAGAATCCTACCAACATGTGAGCACTGTCACAGCCCATTAAGACACTCAGTAATCTGTTTGTTTTTCTCTATTTTTCAGGGTATTTTGCAAACTGTTTTATAACATGTATGTCAAAAAAATACCTTCAAAAAACGACCTGCTGCTTCCAATCCCCTTTCACTCACTGATTCACTCATTAATCATTCACTCCTGTGTTTGTCTAGCCAAATACCAAACATTATTGTCTGCAGTGTGCCTGGCTCTGAGGTTCTATGAGAATAGCTTTTGCCTACAGGAAATGGAGGTCATGTCCAGGGCAGGGTAGACAGTCAAACCCCCTCCCCCCGTGCTGTATCCCTAGCCCTCCCTCATCACACACAACTCTCCAAAGTGCTTGTGCGCTGGGGTTGAGGAGCAGGTAACAAACCTGGTAAAATGAACCCCATTTCCCAGAGCCCTCATCTCCAGCCTATCTCATCTGCTAACTGTCAGTCTACCCTGGGGGTCAGAAAGTCACTCTAGAAGACCCAGGCCTTCAGCTGTCAGGGTGAAGGTGTGGGTGTAGGTAAGGCAGAGGGTCAGGGAGGTTTTCTTCCTAAACCCAGCCCCCATGATGACATCCCTCCCAGTTTCCATGACCCAGGCTTGTAACCTCTTTCCCTTGAGCCACAAGGCCACAGCTTGGCTGTCTGACCTTCCCCAGACTCTGCCTTGGGTCTCCTATTCGGTCCCTAAATGAGGATCCGGCATGCCTCCTGCCCAGTCAATGGCAGACTGCAGCTGCCGTGTACAGGGAATGCGGGGTCTGGAGCTGCAGTTCCAGCCAGGCAGCAGTTATGCTGTTAGCATGTAGGGGCTAACAACGTTTCTCTGTTGTTTAGGGACTGACAAATTTCTAGAGGAAAGGTTAACTCTTTGGGTTCCTGGACCCAACCACAGAGCAATCTAAAGACAGTCCAGTCCTCTAACCCCAAATGTTCCTCTGTGCTCCTCCAAGAACCCTGTCTTTTGGAGAGAAGAGAACAAACAGCCAGCCTGTGGTATCTGGACCTCAGCCCCCTTACCCTGAGCTCGCTCAACTAGGAATCTATCAAAGCTGGGGTTCATAATGCCCAGCTAGCCCCACATCCCTCCACAAACCCAAAGTGAAAAGATCTGACAGCTTAGAGTGCTAAGGCCTGACCCAGAGGTTCTCCCTTGGAGCTGAGCCCTCCCCTTTCTGGACCGCAGTCCTCAGGAATTCTTCAGGATAGACCTCCTTTCCCATGATGCTACCTGTTCTTATCATTCCCCTCCCCATTCAGCAGCCCTTCACCCCATTCCATCCCAGGGAGAGGTACAGGTATCAGATGTCTGGGTCACCAGAGCAGGGATGTCTGCTGTGGGTTTCAGGAAGCCAAGCACTTTGTCACATAAGCACATCACCTCCGGGATCACCTCTCAGCCTGCATTGTACAGGAGGGGAGGAGGCTGAGGTTGGAGCGGTCCTTCTACGTGCCTAAAGGCTTCAGCCAATCGTCAAGCCTGAGCGGGCAGACTCCACAACCCAGCCAGTGCACCCCAACTCACCCTGCTGGGCACCCCTACTTGTTTCCTCTCTACACCACCCAGTGGTAACCTCTCTAACCCAAACAAGGAAGAAAAGGGGAGTCCCTTCCCCTGCCTAGGGCCCAGGGTCAGCAGTTATAGGAGAGGCTGAGTCATGACCCCTGCCCCTCACTGCAAAGGCATGAGATTTTATTGTCAGGTTGGCTACTCGGCTGTTTCGGCAGGCGGATGCAGGACAGAGGGCACCCTACAGGGAATGAGGAGGGGTATCTAGGGGAAGTGTTTGAAGCCGATCAGTCCACCAGATCCGGAAGCTGTCGGNCAACCTTAAACGCTCCTAGGCTGAGGACGGGGTGGCAGTGGTGCCAAGAGGCGCCAAGGAACTGTCCCCCGGGAGACAGCACTCTCGGGAAGTTTCTCACTGGTTGCTCACAGTAGGACCGGTGCTCGAAACGCCCTCTCAGGCCAGACCAGCTTCCGGACACAGATTGCGAACTTGAGATGAACTCCTTCCTTCTCCAGCATGCCCATCTGCGGCCACCCGCCGCGACATCTCAGCCCCAATTCTTCCACGGGTAGCTCGGTTGCCGAGACCGCTCACCAAGGCATTGTGGAGCAAAAGGGAGGGGAGAATCCCCATCACAACCTAACTGCTGCGGCCATTAAAAAAAAGAAAGAAAGAAAGAAAGAAAAGAAAAGAAATTCTTTCTCCTAGACTGATCCCCTCCACCCACATAGAAACCCTTAAAACACGCAAACCCGCAACTCCAACAAGGATCGCGGCGCGGTGGGAGGGGTGCCCGCGGCGATCCCCATCAGCAGCCCTGCTTTGCTGCAGGT
>LOEQ01000392.1:182066-193880 GCA_001685075.1 Bramus lutescens
GCTCTCCAGCTGATGGGCCTTCCCAGCCATACTAAGCTCTGCTGCCAGAAGCAGCAGTTCTTTCTTCACCCCACTGTTTCAAGGGTCACACCTGAGAACGACAGCTGCATGTGCTCTGTGAGAGGGGATAGGATAGCCTCCTCCATCCCAGCCTGATCTCTAGCAGAGCCTAGCAGCAGGCCCTATTGTGTGGTAGTAAGCTACATCTGCACTGGGCCAGGAGGAAGGAAGGTCTGTCTGGTTCACAACAGGTGCTTGTTGGTTGCCCAAGGTGTATGAGGGTACAAGGATGCCTACCCTGCAGTTGTGTGGCAGTGAGGAAACAGACCTGGAAGGACAAGGGCTGGAACCCAGATGAGCTGCTGTAGAACACCATTGGGAAAGAGGGCCTCCTTTCAGCCCAGGGCTCCCTGTCCTAGGCCTCTGAGACCCCTCCCCCAGCCTTGTTTCCCCTAGAGGTTTCCAGTATACCACACTCAGGCTTTTGCTGCATTCCTGTGAGTCATTATCCAAATAAACCGTGTGATGAAGAGAAGGGATCTGGGGAGGGGGTGGGGAGAAGGAGAAGGAAATAAGACCCCTCCTGCCTCCCATGTACACAAGGGCTCCTGGGAGAGCTTGAGCAGCAGGCTAGCTTTTCTTTTTTTTTCCAGAGTCATACAATGTAACCCTGACTTGGAACTCACTATGTAGACTCTGAATGACCTCAAAACAACAGAGATACACTGGTTCCTGCAGGATTAAAGACATGTACAACTAACTACACCTGGCCCTGGCTGCCCATTGTGAACAAAGAACTTGCTGAGTGACCTAGGAGACCTTAGTCCTCTCTGGGTCTCTGGAGAAAATGACCACAAAGGTCTATGCCTATGAGATGCAAAGGTTCCCATGGGGGCTCTATCTCTGATGAGGCCAGTGTTGCCCTTGTATCTTCAAAGCAGCCTGTGGCCATTTTCTTGCCTCAGTTTCTCTACCTCTGAAATGAAAGGGCAAGTCTGTGGTAGGCCCAAGGGGCACATTGTTCAGGTACCAGCTGTTCAATAAGTTAAGGCATAGAGAGGGAGGCCTGTATCTTTCTCAAGGCCAAGAGACCACTTAGTCTCTGCTCTCTGAGTCTAACCTAATCTCCCCTGATGCCGCCACCACCTGCTCAGGACTTCTTAGCAGGGTCTTAGCACACAGGCTTTCCCATCAGCTAGCATTGTCACATGGTGATCCCAGGGTGTTGTAGGAGTATGGGAACTGGCTGGGAGTCAGTCATGGGCACCTTCCCATGCACCTTCCCCCAGTACCCTTCTGCTTGTGGCTCTCAACCTGTGTCAAGTGAGAATAGCCAGAGCCTGAGAGGCCAGCGGTATCCCCTACATATTTCTTGCAGATGTTAATGGGGGCCCAACCTCTGTGCCTATGGCCTCCAGAGCCTCTAATGAATTGCATCATGGAATGTAACTTGCTCAAGTCCTCAGGGAACTGGAGCTCCCCAGATTGCTCAGCTCTCTCACTCCTTCTGGCCACACTATCTCCTTGCTGTTCCCAAAACTGCAATTAGCAAAGCAAACTCCCAGCTCAGAGCTTTTGCATTGCTGTCCCCTGCACTGCTCTTCCCTAATCACCACTTCTTGCTGGAAGTTCCAGCTCACCTGCTGCTACATGAGTATACCTTCCCTGACTCCCTAATTTCAACCTACAATGTCATCCTGTTCCCGAGCCCCTCTCTGCTCTCATTTTTATTTGTTTCTGCCCTGCTGATATGCTCTCTACTATTTTCAACTAGCTTGTTCACTATCTACTTCATGGTGTCCCCACCACCCTGTCAGAAACTCCATCAGGCCACAGAGCATATCCCACCCCTGTGCAATAGGCCACAGCCCCACAAGTATCTGACGGGTGAATCACAGCCCTGTCACTCAAGACAAGAAAGCCTTATTATGAGGTAGTCTTTGAAGTCTCCTGAGATGGAGGAAAGGAACGTGGACCCTATTCCAGCATAAGCCTCTCAAATAGGGGTTTGCTGATAGGTGTTAGCTGGTCCTCACTGTCCTCTGATATTCAACCCACACTCTGATGTCACCCAGGACATTGCTCAGGCCCTCAGCTCTCGGATTCTACATTCACCTATGGCACTATGCACCCAGGGATCTTTTCCACTGGCCTGGGCGCAGTCTGCTACCTTATCTTCTATGTCAGCATACGCTCCTTGCCTCCAACCCAGGGCACTGATGTTCCACATCCCATGAACCAAAGACCAAAGTCCCCCTTCAGCCTACTGTCTGTCATCTAGCCCATCTTTACTGGCCAGGTCCAATAGTCTGGTGCCTCCTGCTGGAGACCTCCTCCCAAACACACCCTTCCTCTGAAAACCATTCTTTCCTTCCACTGCTCTGTGAATGCATGTCCACTCTCTGGCCATGCAGATACTCCATATCTGCAGCTCCCCTGTTGTCCTTTGGGATCTTGGGGCCTCTGAAATAAGTGTTTACATGACAGTTTAGTTTTGTGTGCGTGCATATGTGTTTATGAGACATGTGTGTGGTGTATGTGCACATGAGCACCTGGAAGTCAGGAGACATCTGGTGTCCTCCTCTATCACTCTCCACCTTGTCCCTTTGAGGCAAGCTCTTTCACTGAACCTGGAACTTGTGTTTTTCCACTATGCTAGTAGCCAGCAAGGCCCAGCAATTCACTGTCTCATCAACCCTCAGTGCTGGGGTTACAGTCATGTGTGAGACCAAACTGGCTTTTAAGTGGATGCTGAACATGAATTCAGGTCCTCATTCTTTAACAGCAAACATCTCTCCAACCCCACCAGACCATTTAAAAAAAAAAAAACAAAAACAAATTAGTAGGAAAGCAAGCATAATAAAAGAACAAGTCTAAGGTTCTAGAAAGAAGCTCCCAGTAAAGTTCTATTCCTCAGCAAGTCTACCCCAGTTCCCTATCCCCTGTGTAGACCATAGGGCCTAGGGGGATCAAATTCAGAGGCAGGGAGAGGTCTATCAGTCAGGATGGGTATATGTTGTGCTGCTGTAACAAAATGTCCAAAGTTTAGCTGGACCAGGTTGCTCAGGCCTGTAATCTCAACTATTCAGGAGACCAAGGCAGAAGGATCACAAATTCAAGCCCAACCTGTGCTAGAGTGAGACCATCTCAAAATAAAAAGTAAAAAAAGAGTGGGGTGTAATGTGCACACCTTTAATCCCAGCACTTGGGAGGCATAAAGCAGGTGAATCTCTGTGAGTTCAAGGAAAGCCTGGTCTACATTGTAAGTTCTAGGAAAACCAGGGCTACATAGTGAGACCCTGTCTCAAAAACAAACAAAAAAACTAAAAAAGGGCTAGAGATGCATTTCAGTGGTAGAGAGATTCCCTAGCAGTTTTAAGGCCCTGGGTTCAATCTCTACTAGTCAGGTACAGTGATTCATACTTATAATCCCAGCATTCAGGAGACTGCAAAAGGACTGCAGTGTAGGCCAGCCTAGGGTAAAAAGTAAGACTCTAGAGTGATGGCTAGTGTTTACTGTTGAGGGCTGGAGAGATGGCTTAGTGGTTAAGAACATTGGGATCTGATGTCCTCTTCAGGTACACATGCAGGGCACTCACACATGGAATCACTTGAGAGGTAGGCCTCCGAGCAACTCATTTAGGAACACCCATATTAACTGTGGATGAGGCTTTCCCAGACAGGGGAGCCTGGACTGTATAGAGTAGAAGGGGAAATGAACATACATGCACTGCCCTCTGCTGTGCTCTATCTGTGTGTGTGTGTTTGTTGAGACAGGGTCTCACTAAGCAGCACTGGATGGCCTAGTAGTCTCTATGTTGACCTTGAGCTCCCAGAAATCAGCCTTCCTCTGGTTTAGGTGTGTGCCACCATGCTGCTTTCTACTTCTTAACTATGGCTAGGATGTGACTAGCTGCTCATGATGGGGAAGTCACGAATAGTAAATCAGATTAAACTTTTTTTCCCTTAAGTTGTTTTTCTTTCAGATAGTTTATCAAAATAATGGTAGAAAAATTAAGATGCCTGGGCTAAGGAGACCTGTTAATGATTAAAGTGTTTGCTTGCAAGCATGAGGACCTAAATTTGGATCCCTAGCATGCATGTAATAAGCCAGTTATGGTGGCACATGCTTGTAATCCCAGAGCTGAAAGAGAGAGATAAGATCCCATGAGCTTGCTGGCCAGCCAATCTAGGCTATTCAGCAAGCTCCAGGTTAAATGAGAAACCTTGTCTCAAAAAATAGGTGGTATCTGGTGTTTTGACACAGGCCTTTAATCCCAGCACTCTGGAGGCAGAGAAGCAGGCAGATCTCTGTGAGTTCCAGGACAGCCAGAATTATATAGTAAAGCCCTGGGGGTGGGAAGGGAGGAATAACTACAGACCCACCCTCCAAAGCTCAAGGGTTCAAAACCAAATCCATATTCACTAGAGTGGTAAGGAGGATCTCTCTCACTGTGCAGTAGCCAAGACCTTTGAGAGAAAGAATCCCACCCTAGCTAGTATTTTTGCTTGACAAGGCCAGAACAGGCCACATGCCCCTGAGCAAATACAGTCCTAACTGTATTACCTCCCACCATATCATACAGAAGCAGCAGAAGAATTTACTGGAATCTCCTATGGCCTAGATGTGGAGCAGAGGACTTAAAGTGAAAGATTCTTTTAATATTCACAATAGCATAATGTTTAGGCCCCATTCAGAATGTCCCCACAGTTGAAGTCTACAGCCCAGAGCCATATTGAGGTCACAATGCCTGAAAGAAACTGACCAACATGAAATTTGTTCCAGCTAATTCCAGGTCCCTACACAACCCACTGCTAGCCAGCCCTTGGTTTCCACCACCAAGCTTGCATACAACAGCCCACCCAAACCCAGGTCTACTAACCCTGTTCCTTGTGTTATGAGGAGCTAGGCTGACTGCTGGCCAATTCAGTGCTTCCAAGGACAGCTCTGCCAGGGAGTCCCGACACAAAGATATGAGTCCACACCAAGATTTCATGCACAGATTTCCAAAAACTAAGGCCTTCCATAAACCACACAGGACCATGAGTGTAAGGGGTCTAGGGAGCAGCAAGGAACAAAGAAAACTGTCACTGGAATTTAAATAACCCAGCAAGGGCCTTTGAGATGGCTCAGTGGGTAAAAGTGCTTGCTGTCATGCCTTCTTAGAACCCCCATAGTAGAAGAGACCCATCTCTCACTGGTTATCCTCTGGCCTCCACACATATGTACGTGTGTGTGTATGTGCACACAACAAATAAAATGTAATAAGAAAAATACAAGACACAAGACCCAACTCGATGATCTTAAAAAATCCTAGCATCTATGTGTCTTCAGCATGAATATATGTGCTCAACAAATACTGGAGTCATAGCAATCACTGTCTCTCTAACTCAGTGCCAGAAGCACAGCTCACAGCTTTCTGAACTGAAGCTGTGCCCCCTACCACAGAAGTTAGGAGGCAGGTCCCTGCTCCAGCTGTTGTAAGCATGCATTCAAACAGCTGTTCACATGTCTAGGAGCTTGATCAGAAAGCATCCCCACCCACAGTACCTCCATGGGCGACCATCCTCCAGAATCAGATAACCTAGGGGAAGAGAAGTGGACCCTCCTCAGTGTGCAGAGAGCCCTCCTCTGCCTGGAAGCCCTGAGTTCTTGAGTTTGTTTAATAGCTACCCAATTCCTGGGATGGGAGGTTGAGAGAGAATGTGCATTGCTCACTGCCCTAGTCATCCAGTCATCCAGGCACATTTATTGCGCACATGACGCATTCCACCCCCAGAACTCCCAGGTTAGGAGAAACTACAGGATATGAAGTCCATTCTGACGGACCATCAGTTGTCCTGTCAGCTGAGTGGCTCTGGGCATTCTGCTTCTCCTTAAGAGCTTCAGTGGTCCTATATACAGGGCATATTATCAGGGTCCACTTCAAGGTGGTAACAAGCTATAAGGCACCATGAGCTTCAGGTACAAGAAAGTACTCAAACACAAGGTAACAAGGGCTGTACATGTTCCCTGGTCAGCCTGGACAGGGTCTTGAGATGAACCAGAAGAGTCTGCCTGGCTGTGAGGCCACCTATGACCCTGGCACCCTGCCAGTTTACCTGCAAGGACATTTTGGGGTAAAAACAAGGGTGGAGCCAACTTCTGTCTAAAGACCAGGCATGTTTGACTCCAGCCACCAGAAGAGGCTTATCCACCAGGGCCCACTATCACTGACCACACATACAGTCTTGACCCTTGGGTCCATGAACACAGTAGGACCCCAACAAATATCCGAAGCTTAGACTGCCAGTGGTGAGCAGGTGGCCTCAACAGGGAGCTACTGAAGGTTGTTAGGCAGAAGACAAACTTCTGCTTGCCTTTCTAGACTCAAGCCTCTGCCCTCAAGTGAGCAAAGATTATGTCTTGACCCAGTCAGCCTCCTGCTCCAGTTATTTCTCCGCCTGGCATGCTGTTTCCTCTGAACATCTCACATTCCCCCTCCAAGCTGAAGTAAGAAGCTGGACTTCCTACATATATCAGTTTTTTCCATAGCACAGTAGTATTCCCTTCCAGGGCCAAGCCCCACAGAGGACAGTGCCAGAATCTAACTTCCCCCTATGACCCCAACACTGGTCCACACAGGCAGGCTCATGGGGACTGCTTATGCTCAAGGATTCTGGCTCAGACAGTATAGAGGGCTGGNAAAATGAGCCAGGAGGGAACAGAAAGGAGCTTAGTGGGGTGAGAGTCATCTATTTGTTTACATGTAGGGAGGGGTGGCACATGTGATATTAGAGGACAACTATAGGAGTCAGTTTCTCCTTCCACCATGTGGGTTCCAGGGCTCAAGCTTAGGTAGGTTCTCAGGCTTGGTGGCCAGCACCTTACCCACTAAGTCAGTACTCTTCCTTTGTTTATTTGTATTGTTTTGATTTGTTTGAGACAGTTTCCCTGTGTAACCCTGACTATCCTAGAACTATCTCTGTAGTCCTGGCTGGCCTGGAACTCAAGAGATCCACCTGCTTCTGCCTCCCAAGAGCTTGGATCAAAGGTGTGTGCCGCTGCTGCCCCCACCATCACCACCACCACCTCATGAATTTTTCTTTCTATTTTTAATATTTATTTATTTACTTATTATGTATAGAATATTCTGTCTGCATGTATGCCTGCAAGCCAAAAGAAGGCACCAGACCTCATTACAGATGGTTGTGAGCCACCGTGTGGTTGCCAGGAATTGAACTCAGGACCTTTGGAAGAGCAGGCAATGCTCTTAACCTCTGAGCCATCTCTCCAGCCCCGAATTTTTCTTTTTTTAAAGCCATAGACAGTAAGGATTTGAACTTGAGCAAAGATGCATAACCAGGAAGCCCTACTACCATATGGGACAAAGCCAAAAGGAGCAGCAAGAAAGATGAGGAGGAAACCTTCACCCATCTAGGATGATAAAATTCGAAATTTTGAATGAACTGCTAAAGGATTCACTCCAACATCCTAACCAATGGGTAGACTTCAAAATAGGTATGAAGCAGCTAGTTGTGATGGTTCACGCCTGCAGTCTCAGCACTTAGGAGACCAAGGCAGGAGGATGACCATGAGCTGGAGATCAGTCTGAGCTACATAATGAATTCCAAGTCATCCTGGACTACAGAGTGAGACCCTGTTTCAAAAACAGTAACAACAACCAAAGAACCAAACAATAGGAATTAGGTTTGTGTGCTGCATGTGACAAGAGGACCCCACAGGCCAACATACGAGCATAGTAGCTGTAGCTGGTTACTAACAGGTATTCATAAATACTAGTCATATGAATAAATGAAAGAATGCATTAAAACTAAATGCTCTTTGGTAAGGGGAGGGGAGAAAAGGGACCTATCCTCTGATTTCATCTCTTCAGTGATTTCTTCAGCCCAAGTGGGGTGGCTGGGAGAGCAAAAGGGCTAAGAGGAGGTGGCAGGTTGGGTCTGAGGCAGTTGTGCTGTGTGGTGGTTCTAGGCATCACCTGAGACAGAGCCTGGAGAATTCCAGAGGAAGCTATAGTCAACAGATATAGAAGCCCTGGGTGGAAGGGAAGAGTGCTTGGAGAGGAACCCATGACTACCTGAGCTGCCTTCAGCTCTGAGTTACATGGGAGGAGCCTAACTAACTGAGCCATTCCACAGTGCCCAGATTAGCCCAGAGCCAAGTCTAGGACTCCCATTTCCATAAGCAGTACTGCACTCTTCTTGGCTTGTGAACAAGGTGCATTCCCACACATGAATGCATGAGTGCATGACAACACAGGCAGGCAGGCTCTCCAATTACAGTCTCCCACCCTGACCATACCTCATTATGGGCAGCGCTCATACAGACAACAGGTAATTTCAGTGCCTTCATACAATAGGCCTGCCACACACAGCTGTTTACCAGATGAAATATATTATTACTATAAACAGTCACAATGGCAAAGAAAAACCCATGTTCTTTGTGGCCTTTCCTGCCTCCTCATCAGAGCCAAGGGGACCTGGGACCCACTGCTGCCCTTTTACAACTGAATTGAGACCCAACGCCCTTTCCCCCAAATCAGAGAGCTAGCCCATTCCTCAGCTGCCAGCTGCTCTTCAAAGTTATCTGACCCAAGGGCCCTGAGCAGCCTGTAGGGTAACAAACAACACAGAGTTAAGAGCATTTGCTGTTCTTCCACAGGACCCAGGTTCAATTCCCAGCACCCACATGGCGGCTCACAACTGTCTGGAACTCCAGTTCCAGGGGACCTGACACCCTCATACAGACATGCATGCAGGCAAACGCCAGGCCACTGCCCAGTAGGGACAAAAAGTGGTGTGCTGGTGTATGTTTGTAACTTGGGAAGTAGAGGCACAAAGATTGAGAGTTCAAAGCCAGCTATGAAACACCAATACCAACAACCAAAAGGCGGAGGCTACAGCACAATGGCAGAGCCCCTATCAAACAAGCTTTGTGCTTAGTTCCATTGCCAGCACCACACAAAGCAGGGGAAGAGTCCCAAAGCACTTCTTCCCTAACACAGAGGCCTCACTCCACATGGCACACATGCTGAGCCATACCCAAGAGAATCTACCAACCACAGCAATAGTCACATAACAATATATTGGTCCATAAATACAGATATATATAGCCACCAACAGTACCCACTTACACATGAGAACAAACTCACATACTATAAAATTCCCCACAGGTAACTAAAACATGTACAAATTGGGAACCTGTCAAAATCAGCAGCCCCTCTGTTATTAGTCAGCAGATACAGTAGCACATATCTGTAATTAACACTGAGGAGTTTGAGGCAGGACGATTACTATGAATTTAAGGCCAGCTTGGACCACTGAGTGAGAGCCTACCTCAAAAAAATGAGGGTGAAAAAGACTGACACAACTATGTACTCACATCCACAGGCGTGTACCCATCTCCTCAGGTGGCTCAATTCCACACATGGGTGGTGCCCAGCCCACAGGAAGGAACCCAGATAAATCAATCTTGTGCAGACAAGGAATCTCAGCCACAACCTGACAAACTCATCCATACAGGTAAAGTGAACCGGTCTTTAATAGCCACTATGTCAATAAGCTTATTAATAAAATAAAATGTACAGGACTGCTGGTTGCAGGCTCGTAACATACCTACAGCATCTTTTTAATAGTACACACTGGTGATGGCAGGTAGTGACCAGGCAGGGTCTGATGCTACTCCTGATGCCCCTGTGCCAGGAAAGCGAGTCTGTGGTTTTCCATCCATTAAATTCAGCTGCCACCCAAAATGCAAGTTCATTATTCTTCTGTTTAGGAAACATTCCACTCTTAAAGTCTTAGAAGCCTTTCCAGTGCAAACCGTCTAGCAGCTGAGATCCTCCAAGGCCCACTTCAGAGGACTTAGGTAGCTAGGACTGGAAAAAAAGAGGCTGGTTAGAAGGGTGGATGGAAGCAGAGTAGTTTGAAGTCAGGCCTGGAGATTGGCTGAAAAGAGGAAGGTTGTGCCCTGTGCTAGGCCTGCATGCCTCCAGTGAGGATATGGAGCTAGGACAGCAGACCCTGATTCTCAGCAAGTCCAGGCAAAAAGAGTAGTCAGGAGATGAACACAGGCCTCTGTGTCTGAGTGGAGGCTGTCTGGCTCTTGGGAGGTTAGGTCTGAGTCTTGCTTGTCTGGCCAAACCAGTCTTTGCTTGAGCCCAGGGCTCAGCAAGGGTGAAGAGCCTTCTGAGTCCCTGTACAGAACTGGTAGCTTCCTTGGCCTCTTATAAGAAAGAAAGACTCATGGTCCAAAATACTTATTAGAGATTAAGGGAGGCAAGAAAGACCTACCAAGGGTTTGTGGAGAGAGAAGTAAGCAGAGTGGCCACCTGGCAGCTCAACAGACTGCCAGCTCTCCTCAGATTGAGACTCCTCATTCAAGGTCCCCCACAGATGCATAGGACAAAGGATCCCATGTATAGCATTACAAGGGAAAGGCAGAGCATGTGCCTCATGTACCTACAGGAGTGGTGGCATATTCAAATGAACATACCTAGCAGGGGTAACACTAATACAGGCAAAACACCTACCTCTGAGACCAGAGCATGGGTAAATTTCTTCCTTTTAACTTGTCATATTTTCCAAAAGTTCTATAATAAGCTTGTCCTCCTTTTATAGCAAGGGGGAAAGGCTACTAAAGTCACCAAGTGCCTTACAAATCCAAATATACAGCATGACTCCTTTATTCTTTGCATTTATTGTGTTCATCCCATATTGTTTCTCACATTCACATCTATGGAAAGCATGTCAGCACTGGTTCCAGACTGGTGGGATTTAGAGTTTGTGTGTAAGCATATCCTTTTACCTCCTAAACCATGTCATTGGTCCTTTTATTTTTTTGAGATGAGGGTTTTGGTATGTTGCACAGGCTAGTCCTAAACTCATGGGATCAAAGGGTCTTCCTTCTGCACTCAAGGAGCTGGGATGACAGGCATGTGTGGGCCTGGCTCTCCTGCTTTTGAACTTCTCTACAGCCAACATACTAACGGTCTGATAACCTCATGAAAAACAAAAACAAAAACACTGACTGGGAAGTTTTTTCCCACACACAGGACCTCCTTATTGAGGCTCGCCTCAATACTGCTAGCCTCCCAACCTCAACTTCCTTAGTGGGGCAGTACAGGTGTGCATCACTACTACTGGGCTAGGTATGATATATCAAGATTGCATCCTCCCGCTTCCACAGAAACCTACTTTTAATCTGTGTGTGCCCTGAATGAAGTCGAAGAAAGGCAGAGTTTAGCTGCTTGAGAGATAGTCTTCCTGCTAAGCCTTAAAAGCCGTATTAAATTTAGCTGCCTGCTCCATACAGGCAGAAGGGGCAGAAGCCAACTAACTGAATTGGTGCATCTTATTGGACTAGAGGAAAGAAAACAGATTTGGGGTGTGAAGTTAGGGACTCAAAGCATGAAAAGCGTGTGGAGAAAGGGCAGTGTTAGAAGGGAGCAAATTTGGCAACAAAGTTCAGGAAGAGGTTTCCCCAGAGCAGGCGATGGGGCCGGGGCTCAGGAGATAAGAATGCGCCTCCCGGCCAAGCAACCAAAGGGCTGACAACTACAAGGGGCCAAGGACTGGACTCCGTCGAGGATCAGCGGGACCTCTGGGCCCAGCATTGCTGGGGCAATGGAGTGTCTGCGCATTCCCTGGTTCCTCGTTCGCGAGGCAATGCTTAAAGAAGCACCTAGTCTGTGGCACGGTGGGGGAGGGGAGCAGTATACCTCCTCTTAGGTAGGCTGCAGCACACAGGCCGGGAGCTCCAAGAGCACCCACCGTCGCAGGTCTGGAAGCCACACCTCCGGCTTCGCGTTC
>LOEQ01000392.1:204011-221397 GCA_001685075.1 Bramus lutescens
GAGGAAAAAAGTTCCCGGGCGGCCAGGCAGCGCTCGCTCCTGGCCTCGGGTGCCAGGTGGGCCGTTCGCGCCCCGACAGCGCCCCCTAGCGCCCGCGCGCCCCACAGCACGCCCCGTGTCCATCTGGGGGCTGGGGCTTGACGGATGGCCTGAAGATGCAGCCCAGCAAAGGACCTGGGAAAGGAAGGCAGCAGGACTTGGTCTGGTCTTGGTCGAGGAGAATTTGGATTCAAGTCTTGGGCCGGACCGCTACCCTCATTCCACCACCCCCACCACTAGCCCTCATCTGAGACCGTTTCTTTGGTTTGAGGATCAGATTCAATTTTCCTCAAGTTAGAGGTGAAATGTATTCCCTGTACACGTGGCGTCTTGTTGGGTCCTGAAGCAATGTGGTCCCCTGCTTGTCAAGAAGCTGGCATTGTGTGCGGGAGACACAGACAGCCAACAATGATCAGGTCCATAACGAAGATAATTTTAGAGAGAACTAAGTACTAGGAGGAAAATCAGCAGGGGCAGTGATGGATTTAGCTGAGAGCGAGCGACCTGTCTGAACAAATAACTAAAGAGCAGGAAGGAGCCTCTACCAGCGGCGCAGGGAAGAACATTCTTTGAGAGGAAAAGACAAGGGCAAGGACCCTGAGGCAGGAATAGTCTTGACCATACCCAATGGGAAAAGAAATGGGGATGCTGACTTCCAATCTAAGGCCACAGCCTGTAGGAAATGTGGCTGCCTTCTAAGGGCCATGGGAAATAAGCCATCAACAGATTTTAAGTAAAAGAATCTTGAATAAATTAGTAAAAAAAACTAATTTATACTTGTAAACTGCTTTTGCCACCCCAGGGTCTCTACTGCCAGCCCCTTCATCAAAGCCTGAGCCATTCATCCTTTGCTGGGTGAAGGTCAAAGCCCCCGAGCTCCCAGGTGACTTGGCACAACTGAGTCATTCTCTCAAGCCTGGTTCTTCCTCTGCAGCATGAGGTGTGAGGTGTGGTGCTACCTACAGTGCCTTTGTCTTGTACCAGGCCCTTCACTCCTTCCTCCTCCTTCTATTCATTCCGACTACCTGTCTGTTAGTCCCCCACATCTACCGAGGTTCTCCGCCTAGAATGACCTGCCAAGACCTGCCCTCGGCCCTCTCTGCCAACTGGCCGGAAGCGCAAACTCTGGGCACAGAGCAGGGCAGGTGGGGCCCTGTGTTGTCTCAAGCCTGCTTCCAACCGTGACTTGGGACCTGGTTTCTGAGCTTGGCATATTTATTCCCATAAGCAAAACGTGGTGAGCAGTCCTTCCAGATACACTAGGCAGCAGTCTCTCCCCACCTTTCCTTTCCTGGTTGCTGGACCCCTTGGTAACTTCCAGAAGCTGGAAAAGGCAAAATAAATAAATAAATAGCAGCAATAAAACTGCATCAGTTGTCTGACTCCTACTTCCTCCCTTGGTCTTCCTCCCTCCTCCCCTGAGAACATGGGCTTGTACTCCAGCCACTTGATGGCCTAGGATTAGCTCTTCACTTCAACAAGACCTTTAGTTCAAACCCTTCCACAGCACACGCCCCTTTTGCTGTATATCAAAGCCCTTCCTGGGCTCCGGGGATTAGAAGCGGGACACCTTTGGGACCTGGTGTCTACCCCTTGTCTTACTGCTACCCCGCCACAGACCACTGCACAGAAGAGGAAATGGACTCACAACAGCAGTAGCGGGTCTAGCATTCAGCTACTTGAGAACCTGAGGCTGGCACTTTGCCAGAGCCCAGGAATTCAATACCAGCCTGGGCCAGCGCGACAGACTCTATCTCAGTGCCTGCATGTTTATGGTATGGGAGGCAGGGCCTTGCAGTCATCTGTGTAAAATGCCAAGCACAGGCACACCCAGGTCTCCATTTCTCTCTCTCAACATTTATTTTTATTTTATGTGTATGGGTGTTTTTCTTGCATGTATGACTGTGTACTGCATATGTGCAGTGTGTCCACGGAGGCCAGAAGAAGCTATTGGACCCCCTGGGACTGGAGTCAGAGACAGTTGTGAGCTGCCATGTGAGGGCTGGGAACTGAACCCAGGACCTTTGGAAGAGCAACAAGTGCTCTTGACCACTGGATCTCTCTCCAGACCACAGATATCTTGAGAGGGATGTTTTCCCCTCTGTCTGCCTTAGACATGGGGGTTTCTAAGTGGCCTTTCAGAGCAGGGTAGCCTGGTCAGGACTGCCACTAATGCTGACCAACCGAGAGAGTGCAAGCTTCTTTGAAGAGAAGCCAAAGATTAGGGATCATTGTTAGCAGAACCAGAGGACTTAGGCTGCTTGAGAACCTGCTGGGCAACCTTAGTAGGATGCAGGCACTAGAACAGACAATCACAACTGTGGTGCAGGAATTTCAAACTCTGCTCAACAGTCAATGAAACTGGGGTGCTGAGGTTTTGCTTGTTGTTGTTGGTTTTTTTTATAGGGTTTTGTTGTTGTTATGATTGGGTTCTCATTGTATCATTATTTTGCTATGCTGAGGAATTGAACCTATGGTTTTGGGTATGCTAGGCAAGTGCTCTCCCCACTCAGCCACACCTCTAGCTCTGAGACAGGGTCTTACTATGTAGGGCAACTTGCCTTCTATTTACTGTGCAGCCTACTCTGGCTTCATACTCAGTCTTTTTTGTTGTTGTTATTTTGTTTTGTTTTGAGTTTTTTTTTTTTCAAGATAGGGTCTCACGATGTAGCTCTAGCTGTCCTGGAACTCACTCTGTAGACCAGGCTGGCCTTACACTCACAGAGATCAGACTGCCTCTGCCTCTGCCTCCTAACTATTGGGATTAAAGGTGTGTGATTTTCTTGTTTGCTTGTATTTCCTCTGCCTCTTCCTCCCTCCTCCCCTGTGTGCATGTGTGTGTGTGTGTGTGTGTGTGTGCGCGCGCGCGCGTGCGTGCGTCTGCGGGCACGCGCACATGCCATGCACGCGAGCATGGAGCATGATGGATATGAAATGCAGAGCCTCCCTGCATGCTAGTCAAGTGTACTAACTCTGGGCCACACTCTCAGTCCCCTGGGGTGGTTTTGATTGAAAAGCAAGAACAGAGCAGTGTGAACATTTGGGAATTGAAATCCCTTCAGGTAACTTCTTTCAGGGAAACCTCCCACTACCCGTTGCTCTAGATACACATTTAAATCTACTAGCTGACCTCCTCACCTACCTAGGCTTTTGAATTTGAGATACCTTCCCCCAGCTATCCTAAGACTGGTTGTATGTGTGACCGTGAACTTCCTCTGTTTTCTGTCAAACAAAAGGAGGTAATGTTTCCTGTCTAGAGCGGTAGAGAGGCTGTTAACTGAAACCAGAGAAAGAAGTGGAGATCTGTCTGGTTAAGACCAGGCTTATCACTGGTCTTTAATTCCGGCACTTGAAAGTCAGAGGCACACAGAACTCTGTGAGCTCCAGGCCAGCCTGGTCTACACAGTGAGTTAGTTGCAGGACAGTCAGGGCTGTATAGAGAGATCCTGTCTCAAAAACCAAACAACAAACAAACAAAAAGGACCAGGTTTATCACTGGCTCATACAAAAGATTACCAAGAGGGCTTACAAGGCCAGTCTTGAGAGCCAAGGTAGAGGTAAGCCTCTCCTTGTCCAAAGAAGGGCATCAGGACTGAGGAGGGGCAAGAGCTTGCCCAGAGTCACATTTGTATCTCTAGTGGTGATTCTGGGTCACACACACTGTCTCTTTGTGTTCTTCTGGGATGCAAGTTCCTGCGCGAAGACTCCAGGCTGCTCCTGGAAGCCCTGGTAGAATGTAGTGTGCGTTAGGACTGAGTACATGAATGAGCATGTAGCTAGAATTCATTTAGCACCTACTGTGTGCAGTGAATTTTATTCTCATTATCACTATTTTGCAAAGAAGATAGCCCCGAGGAGGGGACAGGAAACCCACTGTCTTTTTATCCACAGCTGTCAGGAAGCTTTCAGAGAACCCTCGCCCCACCCCTGCCATCTGGCCACAGCTTAGCTCCAGCACCTCCCCAGCACTCTAGAGACCTCTGGCTTCTCAAGCTAAAAGAATTTCAATACTGTTAAGGTCATGCCTCTAGCCATACCTGCTCACTTCCCACACTGTTCCTCTGACTTGAGGTCCTGGGCTGTATAAGACAAGAAAGTTAACTGTGCACAGCAAGCGAGCATCCATGCTGTACTTCTCTCTGCTCTTGTCTGTGGCTGTGATGAGAAAGTTGCTTTGAGATCTGGCCTCGACTTCCCCATCATGCCCGACTGTAACCTGGAATTGTAAGTTGAACAAGTCCCGTTTTCTCCTAAGTCAGAGTCCCTGAGCAGTAAAGAAAAGAAGTGTCCATTTCAGAGACAGTGACTGGGGAGCTGAGTAAGGAAAGACCCTTTGGCTTCCTGCAAGGCATCAGATCTCCAGCAGGAAAAGAGGATGAAGGTCTGAAAGGGTTGCCTAGCTCTAGGCAGTTTGAGCACCACAGGGAATGGGGGATTACGGTCCAGTTCCAGAATGCTGCTCAGGAGATCCAGGCTGGGGAAATCAGGCCCAGTCAAGCATCATTAAGATCCTCCACTCATCCATCCATCCATCCATTATCTTACTTATTCAGTTCTCATTTATGTGTGTATTTATTTATTTTTAAGTTATTTATTTTCAGCACATGGGTGTTTTGCCTGCATTTATGTCTGTGCACCACATGTACACAATGCCTATGGAGGCCAGGAGAGGGTGTTGAAATTACAGGTGGTTGTGGGCTGCCATATAAGTTTTGGAAACAGAATCTGGGTCCTCTGGAAGAGCAAAGTCATCTCTCCAGCTTGTGTTTATATTTCTTTCTCTATGGTTTTTCCATAGAGAAAAACAGGGTCTTTCTGTGTTTTTCCAGCATAGCTTCCAATGTACCATGTAGTTGAATCTGTGATTAATCCCGTGTACCACCATGTCTAGTTTTATGTAGTGTTGGGGATTTAATTCAGGCACTTGGCATGTTGGGCAAACCTTCTACCAACTGAGCTACAGCTCTAGACCAAGATTCTGGAGAGAGAGAGAAAGAGAGAGAGAGACAGAGAGAGAGAGAGACAGAGAGAGAGAGACAGAGAGAGACAGAGAGAGAGAGAGACAGAGAGAGAGAGAGAGATGAAACTAAGAGGAGAAACCCAGGAGAGAGACTTAGAGTAGAAACCTTAGACTTTCAGTTAGGCAAGTCAATCATTTATACATGTGTGTTTGTGTTGTATTTGTAGGTATATCTGTGCAAGAGAGCACGTGTGTGTGTGTGTGTGTGTGTGTGTGTGTGCATGTGGAGGCTAGGGGTTGATATTGAGCACTTATCAATCTTCATCTTATTTTTGAAAAATATTTAAGTTAATTATAGGTGTGTCTATGTATAGGTGTGTACACACGAGTGCAAGCATCTGTCCCCTTGAGCCAGGATGGTAGGAGGTGGTGAACTGCCCGAATTAGGTGCTGGGACCTGAAAGAGGGTCTTCCAGAAGAGCAATATGTGCTCTTACCCACTCAACCATCTTTCCAGCTCCTAAAGATAGCGCTTCACTGAACTCAGAGCACACTGATTGGCTAGCTGGCACCCTTCAAGCTTCAGGAAGCTGCTTGTCTCCACGATCTGGAACTAGACTCACCAGAGCTCAGCCATACCCAGTGTTTATCTGAGTGCTGGAATCCAAACTCAGGCCTTGTGCTTATGTGGCAGGGGCTTTACCAACTGAGCCATCTTTTGCAGCCCAGGTATTTTCACCTTTTTATATAATTGGTTTAAATTGGTCTTCTGTAGTTTATTCTTCTAATTTCATATATATATATATATANTATATAATTTATGTGTGTGGGCATTTTGCCTGCATATGCGTTTGTGTACCACATGTGGGCCTGGTGGCCATGGAAGATGGTGTTGGATCCCCTGGAACTGGAGTCTGGAGTCACAGATAGTTGTGAGTCACCATGTGGGTACATGGAAATTGAATCCAGGTCCTCTGGAAGAACAGTCAGTTCTCTTAACCACTGAGCTAACTCTCCACCCTTTAGTCTGTTCTTTTTGAGATAGGGTCTCATGTAGCCCAGGATAGCCTCAAACTCACTACCTAGGTGAGCAGACCTTGAACTCCTAATCTTCCTATCTCTACATCCCAAGTGCTAGGATTACATATGTGCCTGAAGGGAGCTGATACTGCTTTATTTATATAAATAATATTTGGTAGGGTTTGGGGTATAGTTCAGAGGTAAACAAGTTACATAACATATGAGTCCCAGGGCTCACAAGTATAACTATATAAATATAAATAATATGGGAGGGTATGACGAGTTGCCCTGGCCTTGTATAGTAACTCATGAACAGACTGCAGCTTCACAGGACAGAAGGATCTGAGGTAAGCTTAAACCTATAAATTAACCCTATAGAGAAGAGTTTCCCATTGTTGGGGCTATTCACAGAGAGCCATGGGCTATCTCAGGAGAGAGTATACAAGCTTCCCATTGAAGGAAGCCTGAAAATAAAGGCAGTGAAAGGAACTGAGACTGGCTGGAAAGACAGAGATCCTGGGATAGATTAGCAATGACTTGCATGTCAGACCAGCTTCACTGTAGGACTGGGGAATGTCAGGCACACTCCAGTCTGCAATTACAAAATGTTTAAGCTATTCAAGAAGACATAGAAAAAGATCCCATCTTGCATCTCCTTCTTTTAGCTCCAGAAGTAAAACCTCCCAGATTGCTAGTTCCTGACCACAGTCACCTCACTGAGGTTCTCTGTTCTCGGGTTCCAGCCAGCTAAGCATAGTCCCTAGGACATATGCTACAGAGACAGCTTCCTTTAAGTAGAGGGCTTATACGGGTATAGTTGCTCACCTGTAATTCCAGCACTAAGGAGACTAAGACAAGAGTGTCGCTGCAAGTTTGAGACCAGTCTGGTCTACATAGTGAATTCCAGGTAGCCTGAGTAGCAAAGTGAGATTCTGTCACATCACAAACAAAACATATTTTTCCTTTGTGAATAATAGCAAGGTTTAGAAAAAAAATCACAAATTTTCATTTGCTGATTTAATAGCTTCCTGTGCTTTCTTTTCCTGTATTCAGGCCCAACTCTCTACTCTCTGTATGCCGTTCTAGCTAGTCTTAGTCTAGAGAAAACACAGCCTGAGCGAGCCCATTCATGCCCCATGCATTGCTGGGGTATGATAACAAGCACACTGCTTTCTATTTTGTTATTTATTTCGCAGGTCTAGGAACAATGCAGGGGCTTACACATGCCCTGCAAGCGTCTACCGCAAAGCCATATCTCACCACAACTGCTCAGTTTTAACATCTACTGTTGGGGGACCATATGGACATAGGGGAAACCCCTTCCTCTCACATTCTCTAGGAAGTTCCTACCATGTCCGGGTAGCATGTCCAGGATGCTCTGAAATACTTTGGGGAGGATTTGATGTCACTCTTTGGTCCTCTAACTATATCCTGTAGAACTGGTCTCTGCCATGGTTCTTATCCTCCACTTCTAGTGCATTTCTTCTTGTGTTACCCCACCCTAAAGGCTCCCAAGTCTGGCCTGGCTCCACATACACCCTTTCCTAGCTCCATCCCCACAGAAGGGCCTGCAGTCTTTCAATGGCCTCTCCTATTCCAAGGGTCCCTGCATGTGTTTTATTATGTCACAGCTGCCTTTCCCTCATTGCTTTGTCTGACCACTCCCATCCTTACTTTCCAGTTTGTTTCAAGAGTGGCATCCTCCAGGAGGCCCTCCCATACCTCCTCTGGTGAAACAAAGCCTGGCTCCCTAGGCAACGCATCCAAACCTGTCTCTGATCACCATGCTCCATCCAAACCTGTCTCTGATCACCATGCTCCATGAGCCTGTCTCTCCAGGCTACAAATCTCATGAGGGCAGGAACGCTATCTTCCTCAAGCCTTGGAAAATCAATTTTGAAAAACTGTTTTTGTTTTGTTCTTTGATTTTTCAAGACAGGATCTCTCTGTGTAGCCCTGGCTATCCTGGAACTCACTTTGTAGCCCAGACTGGCCTCGAACTCAGAGATCCAGCCTATGCCTCCCTACTGCTGGGATTAAAGGTGTGCGCCACCATTGCCCAGCAGAAAAAGGCTTTTTGTAGTTTTCCTGTTTTTAAGCATCATCATTTGTTGGTTATGGTGGTCCATTCCTGTCATCCCAACATTCAGGAGGCTGCAACAGGAAGACTGTGAGTTCCAGAACAGCCTTGGCTACACACTGGACTGCTGTCTCAGACAAACAAGCGACAGCTCTATTTGCTTTTCTGACCTGGGCCCTCACTGACTACTCTAGATGTCATTGTCTTAATCTGGGGAGCAGGCCCTTTACAGGTCATATATCCCTGAAGGGGCAGATCTAGACAGGACTGAGCTTCCTGGGGCTACTGTAACCGTCACCCCACACCCTGCAACTTGAAATAGCATTCATTGTTTCTCTTTTAGAGTCAGAGAGTCAAGTCAAACTGTGGATGACAGGTTCCCTGTTAGGTTCTAGCTCCTGCAAACCTCGGTCTCACTACCCAGTGTCCTCAGCTTGTGGTCCTTCCTCTCATGCCCAGAGCCTCTAGTTTCTGTCCGCATGCCCATCTCCTTTTCTCCTGTGCCACCATTCCTTTCTGGGGACCTCTTTCTTCTAGGACCACAGAACTGTATTTAGGGATTTGCACTTGGATAAACCACATCTGCCTTCTGAGCCTGGGAACCCTATTCAACCACACGTTCAGTGGCCTTTTGCTGTGGGAAGACTCACGGGGCTGAGGCAAGCAGGCAGTCTCTGTCAAAAGGGACTGCGTGGTGGATCAGAAGTTCTCACTGGCTGTCTCCCAGTGAGATATCAGAGTCCCAGCATCTCGTCAGGAGCCACCCTGAGGGTTTGCTCTGGCTAATTTAGGACATAGCCTCCAGGCAGGAAGAAGAGTATCCCAGAGGTGGGGGAGGGGCACAGAGACTTGAGGACAAGCAGTTCATGACCTACAAGCTGGAGGCCATAGCTGGGGAGCCCCATGGAAAGCCAAAGTGCCTGCTCCTCCACCTTTCCCCCCATGACTTATAGTCCCTCACAGACCAAGGGAGGAAGGGAGGCTGGGAGCCGTGCCTGAGAGGTGAGGAGGAGTCTGTCCCTGCATTTTTCACACGCTTCACCGGTGGTCCTCTGTCCCCAGGCTGTACTAGACATGAAGCTTATCAACAAAAGCTATCTCCTCAGCTGGACCACAGGCTGGCTGTAGGCTCTGCACTTTACAGTTCACGCTTTCAGGATGCTCAGAGCAATTCCCTAAGAGGACAGCATTATCTTTACAGAAGCAGGGACAGATCATTACCCAAGTGAGGAATGACAGAACACATCAGAGCTGAAACTGAGCACTGGAGCTGTTTGACCAATTCTAAGTAGTAGCAAGGTCAGGTTTGGACCCCAGAGCCCCAGCAACCCCAGCAGCTCCTTCCCAGCCTCCAGTCTGCAGATCAGTTGTGAACAGGCTCCATCAGCCCCTCCTGGTGGCAGAGATGCTGGCACTGAGAGCTGTGGGATGGAGAGAGGAGGGAGCAGGGATCTAGGAAGAGGGAGGAGAAGGGATGGGAGGAAAGATGGGAGGGAAGCAGTGAGGACCAGGAGGGTCACCATAGTAACAGGAGCTGGCTATGCTCCGACCTGAGTCTGAGCCGCCACCAGGGAAGGAGATAAAAGGTTTTCTATTGATCCCCATCAGGAAAGCCGTCTGTGATAAGTTGGCTGGAAGGGCAGCTGGTCGGGTGTGGATGAGGAGGCTGCACATACTTGTCCTGGGGCTGTGTGGTGCCCCAGAGGCTGGGGTCAGACTGTGGGGAGGTAAACCCCAGAGCCAGGTGCTTGGACGGGTCAGCTGCATGCCTGTCCTTGGGCCACCTTTGTCTGGAACGTATTATGTGCTGGATGCCCAGCTAGGTGCAGATACAATAATCAAAGCAGAAAGCATGATTCCTTCAGGGAGCCGACGCTCTAATGGGAGTCAGCAGTGGGAGAGACAGACAAAACAGATGAATGAATGGCTCGGGATGATTGTATCTGTTGGAAGATGCAGAGGAGAGGGAGAACAAGCAGGCAGCCGGCAGTGGTGAAGGGGAGTGAGCTCCGAGGAGAGTCAGGGAAGAGCATGTGTGTGAGAAGCACGTGTGACAGGAGGTCCCAGGACAGGAGCAGCAGCAAGGGGTCTCTGGAGCTGCAGGGGGGAAGTGACAAGGTTAGAAAGGGTCAGGAAAGACGTGGGTGGCTGCAGTGAGGGCTCTGGTTCAGGCAGAGTGAAGATCACATCTCTCCTGGCACACTCTCCCTTAGGCCTCCATGGTGCTCCCTGACTCCTGTGGAGACAACAGACAGGGGCTCAGGGCAGGTTTGGGAAGACAGGAAAGGTGAGTTAAGGGGCCCTGCTTCAATTCAGGCAGGCATAGAAGGGGTCTGGCTAGTGTGGAAGCTGCCTATGAAAAACAACTGCCAAGTACATTTGGAGGGTTGAATGGGTAGGGCTTCCCTGCATGTTACGAGAAAAGCATCCGAGGGCCCTCCTCCACGCTCAGCGGAGTGACTGGCAGTGAGCCTGTATGAGGCAGCACCAGGGTGTGTTCCCAGGGAGGCGTTTGCTGGTCAATGCAAGGTACAGGTCTCTCTGAGTGCTCTAGCCTGGGCTGCTTGGAATGTCTCTATTCTGCCTGGGCCTAACCTGGCTGGCTCATAGCCAGCTACCATTAGAGGCAAAAGTGGCCCCCAGGCTCCTATCCAGGTCCCTACCCCATTCCTACTTTCCTAGAAATAAGGGTTCCCCTCATCCACTAAGATTCCCCATCTTCATTCCTGGGGGAATAGATAAGAGGAAAGTAGATCAAGGGGGGTTGGTGTTGAGGCAGCCCTTGAGCGATATAGGAGGTGTGAATGTGGAGCTTAGCTAGGACATTCCCTGTGGAACACCTGCGCTTGAGGACATACAGTGTTGGAGCTTGTCCTGCCCTTGCAAGAAGAAACCCAGTCAGATTCCATTGCTAGGCATTTTCTTTTAGAAGCCAGAAGGAACCCAATCAGTTCATTCAGCTCCCAGAATCTCTCTGTCCTCCTGTACTTCTTCTGGGGCAGGAGCAGCTCACAGCCTAAGGCCCCAAGAAGGTGAGTGCTCAAGTCAACCCAAGAGGCTCTCTCCCCCACTGCCAGCTATGGCTATGTGACTGTGTGACTGGGGTAGCAGACACCTCATCCCTCTGCAGCATGGAGCTAACGAGGACTGCCTGATGGAGCTGCTTTGAAGAGAAGCTGCTCAGAGGACTCTGGCAGCCCTAGTTTTCTGATGTGCCAAGGAAGGCCAAGTTGGTTTGAGCAAGATGTCCTTCATAACCTCAGGCATTTGAACCCTTGGCCCCCAGTCACTGTTACTGGAGGAAATATGTCACTGGGGTGGGGTTTGAGGTTTCAAAGCCTTGTGCCATTCTCAGTTCACTCTCTCTGCTTCCTGCTTGTGGTATAAGATGTGTATTCTCAACTTCCTGCTCCTGCAGCTATGCAGGCAATCATGAAATACAACCCTGCCCCAACTCTAAGCCAAAACAAACCGTTCCTCCTCCTTCTTCTCTCTCTCTCTCTGTGTGTGTGTGTTTGAGACAGGGTTTCTCTGCATAACAGTCTTAGCTGTCCTAGAACTTGTTTTGTAGACTAGGTTGGCCTTGAACTCACAGAGATCCGCCTGCCTCTGCCCCCCAAGTGCTGGGATTAAAGGCGTGCACCACACCTGGCTCAAACCCTTCCTTCTATAAATAACCCTTGCCTTCATCATAGTGTTTCATCACATCAATAGAACACTAATAAAAGGGAAGTGGGGAGAAGAATGAGATGTTGTCTTAGGGCTCTGTACAGTCCTCTCTAGAACCCATCTTGGTCTCTTATTTCTCTGAAACCATCTCTCTGGGAGCTCTTACCAGTCTGGGACCATAGACTCCTGTATCTATGGTGTCAGGATTACGGGGTCCCTGAGGTCTTTTGCTGTGCATACCCCACTTGGTTATTGGCTGGTCACAGCTACAGAGAGTATAGGAAAATGGCTATGTAGGATCTGGACTCAACCCTTATGTTGTTCATTGCCATAGGCCTGAAAAACACCTCAGAGGCAGCCATGCCTGAGCCTGAACATGTCTCCTTCTACAGCCAAAAGGGTCTTTGAAGATGTGATTAAGGATCTTGAGACAGGGATGATCCTGAGTTCTGGAGGCTCCCTAATGCCATTATAGTGTCTTTGTAAGGGACAGGCAGCCAGGTATAGGAGCACACAGTGATGTGCTGTTAGTTAGCACTCTCTGGAAACAGCAGTAGAGGCAGAGACAGTATTGAGCTTAAGGCCAGTTTGGGCTGCAGACTGAGACACTGTCTCCAAAGGAGAACAGAATGCTTACCTGGCAGGGGAGACACCATAGTCCCAAGGGCAGTGTCCTCAGGGCTTGCCTCACCCACTGCACTCCAAATGTGCTGTCCATGCAATCACCCCAGATAAGGGAAACTCAGTTGCAGAATTAGCGGAGTAAAAAACTAAAAGATACAGAGGCAAAAGGAAGCTTGATACACAGGAGACCATGTGGCAGCTAGAGTGGGATTGGGAGCGAGACAGCAACGGCTGAGGGGCCGCGGAGCACCAGGGTAGGTAGGAGAAACAGACACGGCCAGGGTGAGTTAACATCGAGCCTCTGCAGGAAGCAAGGCCCCACCACCACATTGATTTCCACCCTCAATACCAACCTTGTGCTTCTGTTCTTCACGATTGTGAGAGAATATATCTCACCTTGGAAGGTACAAAGCAGCTTTCTCAGCAGTCAGGGAAGGTTAAAAACAAGAACACCTGTATTGTAAAATGTCTTAGCTACTGTCCTGGATTCTTCCCACAGCTGGGGTATGTGAGTAGGCAGGGTGCGTATGGGCTATTAATTCCTCCAGACCAGTGGGGACCCTAGCCATGGTAGTCATCTGGAAAGGTACAGGAAAGGAAGGTGGTTAGGGTCTGTGGCCCAGAGCATCCTATGCTCAGAGCTGCTGGACCAGGTGCCAAAGAGAGGAACTGCGTGTGAACGCATGTGGACTGTGGGCACAGAAGTAGGGAACAGGTACGTGGCCTTAACAGAAGGCTCAGACATGCCAAGATCCCCCTTATTTTCTTGAAGTCAACCTATGCCCTACTCCAAGCAACCGCATCTTCCTGTTGGCTGGTGGGAAACTGAATCTCAGTCATTATCAGGCTCCATCCTTCACCCTGAGCAATACAGATATCCTGGGGCTTATCTGAGCATGGCTATCTCTCTTCTGGAAGTAGGAATGGTGACCACCTCTTCCTGGAAGGTGAGAGACTTCTAGAACTCCCTTAGAGAGGAAATGTAAGTGGCGGGGTCTGATCAAAAGCTGAAAGGAGGCATAGAATGGGCAAAAAGGGAGCAAAACTGAAATTAATACCAAGTGCTCATTTAGACCCTAGAATTCTGCCCTCTATATGGTACCATTAGCCATATGGGGCTATTTATAGTCCAATTAATTAAAAACAATACAATGTAGACGTTTATATACTCTAGCAATATTCCCAGGGGCCATAAGCCCATGATGCTACCATTGGTGACCTCACCTAAAGTTCTGTGGGACTGTGCTGCCTGGGCTGTCCTACAGCGATGGGCAGGTGAGAACAGGTATGCTTTCAGTTTTACAGATAGGCTGTGCAAGGGTCAGACTAGAAGGCAACTTCCCAATGGCCCCTCTTTGCAGGGGGAATCCTTAGGGTCACAGCATTTCCTGGCTACCAATGTGTCTGGGCGAGTGCTCATCTTGTAACTTCCTGCAGATTGCCACCTGTGTCAACTCAGCACCAACTAATTTTGGGAAATGTCCTGACTTGTCAGAGGTAGCCTTGCTGAATTCTGCAGGCAAGGGGCAGTGTGGCTGAAGTCCTAGCTCAGGGCATCATTTTCAACTGTATTTCCCAGCTCCTAAAATGGAGCTGCTATAGGATTTCTATGAGTCGGTACACATGAAGTGCTTGGGAAGTGTCCTGGGATATAGTTAAGGCTAGCATAGTCCCCATATCTCAAGGTGACATTGTTCAGCACAGTGGAATTGCATTATGCTGCTTCTAAGTGGCCACTGATGCTCACAGACTTCTCAGGGGTTCTGTCTGGAATGCCTCAGGTTTGGACTTCCTCACTTATTCAATCTTGCTTTGAGGGGCCCTGAGCTGGTAAGGTGTAAACGTGGTGGTGTGAGGGCTACACAGGGCAGGCAAGCTGGTCTGAGCATAAAGAGCAGCCAGAGGAAGATGTGTGGGGCCAGAGAGCTGAATTCAGCTGTGCTTGAAGCTGGTAACTTTCACTTTTGTTTGTGTATACATGCGCGCGCGCACACACACACACACAGCAACTCAAAGGGTATTTTTAAATTTAATTTTTGCAAGGCCAACTGGGCAACGCCATCTCTTCATCTTTGGTCTTTTCCACAGCAGCACTCCCAGCTTTCCCTTGAATGCTCAGGCGTGGGAGCTCACACAGCAGAGTTACCCTACCTTGACTACTCATGGTTGAGTGGGGTACACAAAGCGATGGTGTGGAAGGAAGACAGGGGACCCTGAGTGAGACATCCAGGCTCAGATGCAGGGAGGGCATTGGGAAGACTCTCCATGGTTCAGAAGACCCACTGGCAACTCACTGCGTAACCCCGAGCAAGCAGGGTCCTGTGACACATGGATCTTCTGTCTCACCATCTGGAAACCTGGTTCTCCACAGTACTCATCTGGCAAGGACACCATGAGGATTACACAGCATGATGGGTGACAGCATACACAGCAGACACACAAAAAGTAGGGGCTGCCCTAGAGACTCTGTGCCCTTGCGGGGGTACACTGGAGACCATTCCTACTTACCCACAGCTGCACTGACACACAGCCTGGCTCCTGTGCTTCTATGTGGCCGGCCGTGTTCACAGCCAAGATGTGGAGCTGTCTGTTGTCATGGCAACCTGGGCCCAGGGTATCCTGTCCCCATTAGTCCCAGAGCCTGCCACCATGGGGGTGTCAGCCTGTAGATTTGTGAGTGGGTATGGGTGTGAGGGGGAATCCTGAGGGCAGCGGCCATGTGCCTGAGCGTGAACAGGCTTTCTTTTAAATGAAAAAAAGAATTCTGCCCAGGCAAGGCTGAGACCTGTGCTGTGGGCATCTGGCCATGGGTGTGGTGTCTAAAGTGCCTGTGTGGTCTGCATGTCCATGGGGCTCTTGTGTGATGTGGTTCTGGGATGCTGGCCCCAAGTCAGGGTCGGTAGGAAGGAGCTGGGGAAGAGGGGTATGGTTTCTGCTGTCTGCTGCTCTGACCGTGTGGTCCTGGAGAGGGAGGTCATCGCCACACCTTTCTGAGCCTCAGCTTCCTGCTGTGTAAACAGCAGCAGGCTGTGAGGGCAAGCACACCTCCTCTCAGTCCACAGTCACTCCTTTGACACTGAGTTCCTTTGGTTACCAAGGTCCAATTATGTTTGGTTCCAGGGATGCAGCTCTTAACAGCAGGCCCTTCTTTGAAGATCTTTAGGCTGGAAGGAGACAACAGTACCCAACTGTGTAAATAGAACACAAGGGACACTGGGCAGATGTCCTGAGAAAGAGGAGTGCAGGGGTGGCAGAAGGGCTGAGGTGCACATGCCAAGCACAGTCCATCCTTAGCATAGGCAACTCCAAAGCCAAACAACAAAACCCCAAAACTAAAGCACTGGATCACATAGAGTGGGGATGGTGAATATGAGAATATTGGTCAGAGTGGTAACCCCTAAGCAGAAACCTAAAGGAAGGAGTCATGGAAAGAGCATGGTGGGCAGCAAGCGTGGCAAGTGCAAAGGCACTATGGTGCTCTGTTTCTCTTGCCCGTGGCCCAGCAATGAATTATGTGCCAAGCCGCATGATGGGCATGACTGCGGCAGGTTGTGGAGCAGAAGGTAGGCACATAGGTGTAAGGACCTGGGTACAGCTGCCCCAACAACTAGATGGCAGAACTGGGCCTGTGGGGGATGATAGGGTGAGGAAAAGGATACGCTTGCCTTTAGGTTACAAGGGAAGAGTAATCTGGATACAGAGAGATGGGTGCACTATGTGGCGCTGTGGCCTTGGTTTCAACATCTCCATGCATCATTCTCTGTCTCTAAGCTAGGATCTGTGGCACGGAGATGAACACATGTGTGGTTGTAGACATGTTTAGAGCATCTGGAGGAGGGACCAGGAAGCATGCAGGAAAGGTCACATCCAGAGAGAGGGGATGTTTGGACGGGACTGAAGTTGTAGAGAGAAGGCGGTCCTGTTGGCCTACAGCATGGACAGCTGGTGTGTGACAGGAAGCAGAGAGTGGGAGGAAGCAGGGCCAGAGCTGTTTGCAGGAGCTTGGGAGGGAGTTTAAGGCTATGAAAGACTGTGCAGCTATACACGTTGGGTTGGCCCACTATGTTTGGGGCCAATGAGGAAGGTAAATGGCGGAGGGTGGGAGCTGAGCAGCAGCAGAGGTGACAGGATGTTGGTGGTATCAGCTCTCTCTGTACAGAGCAATCAATCTGGTCTAGCCTGTACTCTCTGCTTAGCAAAGCCAAATCTGGTTCTCTCTCAGTCTATGACTAAGAGTAACCCCAACAAACTAACAGAGGATGGACGTAGAGCTTCCTCTGAGGACACAGTCATGAGCAGGGGGCTCACAGGTGTGTCTTCTTGCTGTGTGTCTCCAGTATTTGGGAAAGTTGTTATCTCTGCCATCACCCAGCTATGAGGAAGCCAGGACTCAGCTCTGCAGCCTGGCCAGGAAGCTCCCAGGTCACTACAGCACCTTCCCAGGCTTGCAAAACTCCAAAGACTTGGTACCAGTGTCCTGGGCTGCTGCTGAGGGCCACATGTCTTCCCAGGAAGAGGAGCCTCAGCCGAGCTTCCTCCTTCTTGGCTACGTGAGTCAGTGCCTCTACTGGCCAGAGCCAAGTTCACATCTAGCTGGGAGTTTGGCAGCTTCACCATTCGGGAAAGTGTCTGAAAAGAATCCAGGAGTGGGAACTCTGGTCCTTTCCACTGTGGTTCGTTAGGATCCAGTGCTAAATGTTCCCAAATGTCTTTATGTTAATGCTTGACCACCAGTCTGTGGGACTATTGGGAGGTGATGGAGCATTAGGAGGTGGTTCCTACTGAAGGAAGTTAGGTCCCTGGGGGTGTTCCCCTAAAAGGAGCCAGGGACCCTGCTCCCCACCCCCTGCCTTGCTTTCTACACACAGAGAGGTCATCAACTTTGTCACACTCTCTTGCTCTGTTTCATCATAAGAAAGCAATAGACCAACCCAACCAACGGGCTTTCTTCTTCTTCTTCTTCTTCTTCTTCTTCTTCTTCTTCTTCTTCTTCT
>LOEQ01000392.1:224387-235022 GCA_001685075.1 Bramus lutescens
GTCTACAAGAGCTAGTTCCAGGACAGGCTCCAAAGCTACAGAGAAGCTCTGTCTCGAAAAACCAAACGAAACCAAACAAAACAACTCCAAAACCAAGCAAGCAAAAAAAAAAAAACCCACATTGATCAATGGAATAGAATTGAGAATCTACATATAAGCCCATTCCCCTACGGTCACCTTATTTTTAACACAGGAAAAAAAATACACAGCATCTTCAATAAATGTGCTGGACAAACCTACTTATAGGGATGAAGCTAGATCTTTATCCATACACAAAACTCAACTCCCAGTGGATCAAATACCTCAACATAAGCCCTGAGACTGAAGATCTACACTAGGGAAATTCTTGAACTTACTGGCGCAGAAAAGAACTTTTTGAACATAGCCTTGGTTAACACAGGCACTAGCACCAGTAACTGATAAGTGGGTCCTCCTGAAACTATAGAGTTCTGTAAAGCAAAGGACACAGTTATTTGAGTGAAGGAGCAGCTTAAAGAATGGGGAAAAAAATCTTCACCAGTTACACATTTGACAGAGTTACTATCTAGAACATACAAAGAACTCAAAAGACTAAACATAAAACTAACAAGCCTACTGAAAATTGAGGTATAAACAGAGAGTTCTCAAAAGATAAAGTAAAAAGGCTGAGAAAGTTTCTTAAATGTTCAACATCCTCAGCCATCAGAGAAATGTGAATTAAAACTACTTTGAAAGTTTATCTTTCCCAAGACAGAATGGCTAAAGTAAAAAACAAAAACAAGCCGGATGGTGGTGGCACAGGCCTTTAATCCCAGCTCTCGAGAGGTAGAGGCAGGCGGATCTCTGAGTTCAAGACAGGACAGCCACTGTTACCAAGGGAAACCCTGTCTTGAAAACAAACAAAAAACGAAACAAAGCAAAAACAAATGACAACAAATGCTCTTGTGGATATGGGGAAAGAAAGATGTTCATTTACTGCTGGTAGAGGAGTGCAGACTGCTATATATAGAGAGATTGTGGAAATTAGCACAGAGGTTCCTAAAAATTCTAGATGCAGATTTACCTTCTCATCCAGCAACACCACTCTTGGGTGTACACCCCAAGGAATCTTTGCTCCCCACTGTGAAAATACTCACTTGTTCATTTCACTGCCACTCCAACCAGAGTAGCCAGGAAATAGAAACAGCTTAGGAGTCTGTCAACCCACGAATGGATAATGAAAATGTGGTCCATTTACAGAATTGGATATTACTCGGCTGTTAAGAAAAATGAAATCATGAAATTCATAAGTAAATGGGTGGAGCTTGAAACAATCATTCTGGGTGAAGTAACCCAGACCCAGAAAAACAAATGTTGCCTATTTGCTCTTATGTGTGGCTGCTGGCTTTGAACCTCTGCACATGTGTGCTTCATTTGGAATACCCACAGAGATGAGGAAATGAGCAAAGGGCCGTGGGGGATAGGCACAAGTCACCCCATAATGAACAGACAATGCCCCCACTAGACACCACAGGCTAACAAATGAAAAGCTTAGGTCCAGGAATGGGTTCCCTTTTTCGGAGCTTTTGGTCAGCGAGTTACCATAGACCCTCAGACATTATTACCTATTGTCAATGCTCTTAGTCGCCCTCTATAACGTGATGGTAAGGCTCTGTTGTTGAAGGAACCACATACTTGAGTCATAGAATATGAAGAAATCAACCCGTTCCTGGTTTGGAAGCTTTATCTCTACTGGCTAGCTTTCCTAGGGCTGGACAGTGCTTTGCAGGATACTAGAGGAGAATATTAGACATTAGTTTTCTCAGCTATGAACCCTGTGAGCCTCAATAACAGCTTTCCTGGTAAGACGTGCCCACAGGTACTGTAGTGGCATGAACGTCCTGGGAGTAATCAATCACTTTCTGCTTGGATTTAAGGCCCACTCCACAAAACGAGACCCATACCCGGCACCATTATCAGGGCTTGATGAATTACTGGCCCTAAGGGTGAACCTGCTACTATTGTTCTGCTAAGTGGACACAGTATTAAAATAATTCCTAATGACTTATCTTTATACCTATAAGCTCAGAGCATCTCTCAACCCTCATCCGGGAACCTTCTTTTTGCAAGAATGGAGAGTAACACTGAGACACAGCAGAACTTGTCAAAGGGCAAAGAACAAATAAAAGTCTACAGAATGATCAGTCCTAAGAGAGACATCTTTTCTATTGCTGTAATAAAAACACCATGGCAATGCAACTTGTAGGAGAGTTTGCTTGAGCTTATGGGTCCAGAGACTTAAGAGCTCAGCAGGACAGGGAAGCAGCCAGCATGGAGGCAGGAACAGGATGCTGAGAGCCACAAGTAGGAAGTAGAGTGAATAAAATGGCTCAACGCCCGCCCCTAGTGACATACTTCGACCAACAAGACCATGTCCTAAGCCTCCCCAAACAGTGCGGTCAACTGGGGAATCAAGCGTTAAAATATACGAGCCGGTGGAAGACATTCTTGTTCAAACCAATACACAGAAAGCGGTTGGTTACCCCCCTCCTCCTAAAATACAGGCATCTTGGCAGAAGATGAGGCAGGAAGAGACAGAGGCTGTGGATGATATAAGAAAACTGTTTTCTGACACAGCAGGGCAGTTGCGCATATGACCTCACAGTGGCTGTGATAACATTCACAGGATCTGCAAAAGCTCACACTGGAAAACATTCCAGTGTGAATAGGGGACACGGGCACAAAGTCTCATTCCTAGTGAGGAGCTGTTGGCAATCCAGAAAGAGAGAGAGAGAGAGAGAGAGAGAGAGAGAGTCAGTTTAAGGATGTGGCCCCGGTAGGTGGACCATGCTCCAGTGAAGGGCCACACATCCACTTGTATGGGTAGCACAAATTGAACTCAATGGATTTAAAAAAATGATAACACAAAGTTGGGTGGGTTGGGAAGAGGGGGTGGATGTAGGAGAAATTGGAAAAGGGAATTGGATATGATCAAATATATTGTACGAAAGCCAGGCGTGATAGAAATGTTTTTAATCCCAAGAGGCAGAGGTAGGAGGATCTCTATGAGTACAAGATGTCTTGGTCTATGGAATGAGTTCCAGGACAGCTAGGGCCAGACAACCAAATATATACATATACATACACAGACATATAATATAATCATTTAAACGACTTGCTGTTGTTGTTTTGAGACAGGTTTTCTCTGTGTAATAGCCCTAGCTGTACTGGAACTCACTTTGTAGACCAGGCTGGCCTTGAACTCACAGAGATCTGCCTGCCTCTGCCTCCTGAGTTCTGGGATTAAAGGCGTGCACCACCACCACCCAGCCCATATAAATCTTCTTTCATCCTCTCCACAGTATACCACCCAGAGATCATCTGACCTGTTCTTGGATACCTTCCTGGATGAAGGGCTCATTGTATTTGTCTTCTTTGTGAAGTCCTTCCAGCTATTTATAGAAAAAAAATACATATAATGAAAGTCTCAAAGAACTCATAAAAATGGGGAAGACAAAAAAAAGTGAGTATGATTGGCTTTCTTTCCTTTGTACACACTCGCGTTGTGATGCCACCTGCCATGAGGTTCCCACAGAGCCAAGCTGAGGCTGCTACCAAGCTCTTTGACCTCCAGGACTTTGAAGTGAAAAAATGTCTTTAGGGGGTTGAAGGCTTGGCTTGGGTTAAAAGTGATTACTGCTCTTCCAGAGGATCCAAGTTTGATTTCCAGCACCCATATCAGGCAATCGCAAAAGTCTACAACTCTAGCTCCAGGGGATTCTACACCCTCTTCTGGTCTCCATGGACATGGGCACACACGTGCACACACACACATATGAATGTATGTGCACACAAACACACAGAGGGTACATATAAATAATAGAATAAGCATTTAAGAAGAACTCTCATTATAAATGACCTGGCCTCAGGTGCTTTACTATAGCCACAGAACATGGACTAAAAAACATTGTCTGTACCAGGCTATTTCCTCTGGGCCACCAGCCAGCTCCCAGATCATGACACCAAGACTTATTAGTTTTGAATGCTTGGCCTAGCTCAGGCTCGTTTCTGGCTGGCTCTTTTTAACTTAAATTAACCTGTTTATCTTTATCTACCTTTTGCCTTGGGGCTTTTTACCTCTCTTTCTTTCTGTATATCTCCCCTTCACTGCTCCCTGTGTCTAGCTGGCTGGCATCTGCCTGGCTTCTGGTCCTGGGCGTATTCCGCATTCTCTCCTGCTTCTTCTCTTCCTCTTCCCTTGCCTAGATTTCTCCTTCTTATTCTCTCTGCCTGGCAGCCCCACCTATCCTTTCTCCTGTCTAGCTGTTGACCATTCAGCTTTTTATGAGACCAATCAGTTGCCTTAGGCAAGCAAGGTGAAACCGACACAGTACATCTTTACGTAATTAAACACACATTCTTCCATTGTTCAACAAATGCAGCATCAACAATGCAACACGGCTTTACACAGTATAAGTCATAGTCCACAACTGTCCTTGCCCAGCTGACCTCTCTCCCTTTATTGCTTTTCATTGTTGTTGTTTTACTTTTCTTTGAGACAGAGTCTCACTATGTAGCCTTGGCTGGCCTGCTACTCACTATGGAGACCAGGCTAGCCTCAAACTTTGCCTGTGTCTCCCTCCCAAGTACTGGGATTAAGCCATGTGCCACCATGACAGCTCTTTTGGTTTTTGGTTTTGGTTTTTTGTTGTTGTTGTTGTTTTGTTTGTTTGTTTGTTTTTGAGACAGAGTTTCTCTGTGTAGTCCTGGTTGTCCTGGAACTTACACTGTAGACCAGGTTGGCCTCAAACTCAAAGATCCAGTGGCCCCTGCCTCCCAAGTGCTGAGATTAAAAGCATGTGTCACCACTGCCTAGCTCTTTTTGTTATTTTAATAAGCTTTTAATGCACCAGTAAACTTACAATCCTAAATCTGTTTAGCAACTTCATCCTAGTTCACCGAAATCAACACACCCAACATCCAGCACACCCAAGTAAACGCCACTCACAACTGAGCCTTGTCATTGTACAGAAATGAAATAGCCTTTCCTGTGTTCCTCTGTGTTCCTGTGGAGCTAGAAATGGGTTCCATTTGTTTTGTTTGTATGTATGTATTCCAAACCCAAGCCTTCTGCCAGTTGTCTAAATTTCTTTTCATTTCTTACATCTTCATTTCTTGAGTCTTCAGCCAGGTCTGTTAGCTGATGCTTTAGTCCTGGGAGAAGGCTGCAAGGGGACACACATTTGACCTGACATCTGAGCACTGAGAAGATTCCAGACATGGCAAGCATTGGGGAAGAGTATATTATTTGGAGGAAATAGTAAAATGAGGGTGTCCCTGTCCTTCAGGCCCTATTCCCCACCATCAGCACTCAAACTAGGCTAGGAAGCTGGGCGTGGGAGTGCATAGCTGTAAGCCCAGATGCAGGAGACTGAGCAGGTAGGAGAGTCACCAGCTGAAGCCTAGAAAATTTCCAACAGCAGCAACAACAGATTAAACTAGGCCAGAAGATCCAACTATCAGGACCTTATGGAGAATGGCTAAGTTCCTGTTCCCAGAGCTATGACTGGGTAGAGACTGGTGGCACCTGTTTTTATCCTCTGAGAGGCACGCACAAGCCAGACGTGGAGGGGACTAGAGACTATTTAAAAGTACGGGTTCATTGCTAGACTCTCCCAGATGGGACCAGCGCTCTGATTTCCAGCTGTAATAATATACTACGCTTTCTTTTCTATATTTTTGCATTTGGCCTTGGATCTCTTGGTGGTGGCGGCAGCGGGGGTGTGGTGCCTAGGGACTGTTTCCTAGCAGCGCACGGTGATTCCTGTAGTGACCCCATCGTCCACCAGATGGCGATGTGTGTTTGGTGTTGGGTAGACAAATGAGCATCTTTTAAAAACCAGGTATGATGGCCCATGCCTGTAATCTCAGCACTTCGGAGGCTGGGGCAGGAGGATTGCTTTGAGTTTGGGGCTAGTTCCAGTTACATAGCAAGACACTGTCTTAAAAGACAAAAATAGCCATGAGGTGATGTCGTATGCCTTAAATCCAAGTACTGGGGAGGCAGAGGCAGGCAAATTTCTGAGTTCAAGGCCAGCCTGGTCTACAGAGTGAGTTCCAGGACAGTCAGGGCTACACAGTGAAACCCTGTCTTCAAACAAACAAACAAACAAACAAACAAACAGTCTGGTAAATTAGGGAGATCCTAAAATTCCAAGGGCCCCAGCATACTCTCTCTCTCCTTCCCTCCCGCCCTCCTTCCCCCCCCCTTTGGACCACCAGCTGTGTGCTCAGATGCACTTGACTTCACATGAAGGGTCAGGACAGACTGATCTCTGTTATGTGACATTGGCAACCACTTCCCTGAGTTTCAGTTCCCTCCCTCAGAAACCAGGAGCTGGTGCCATATTGAGATTTTGCCAAGCAGATTGCAACCAGTCTGTGCATGGCACAGGTAATCACTGAAGTGTGGTAGCTCTTGTTAATCGGGCCATGGGAGCCAGGCTTTCCACACCCATGCAACTCCCACAAGCCTCTGGGGTCCCTTCCCCTAGCTGATGCAATGGTTGGGTTGACAGAACATTGAGGGCATTTTTAGCAGCCTGTGATTGCCTTTGAAGGTACAAAGGCTCTCAGAAGCTAGCAGTATGCCCGAGAAAGCAAGCAAACAAACAAAACAACAGCAACAACAACAACAAAATGGCTTCCATACTGGTTCCAGCTCTGTGAGATATTAGTCGTTTGAAGAACTAGTTCCCTTTTCCTTTTCTAGGGTTTGCTTTGTTGATAAACTGGTGAGAGCTGGGGCCGGGCTGTTTGGTGTTCCAGCCCCTGAGGAAAAGGGCCCAGGCTGGCCTTGAACTCCTGGTTTAAAACAATTCCTGATCCCTTGCCTTGCCTTTCTGAGTAGCTGGAATTATATAGGTGCTACCAGGCCAGTCTAAGCCCCAATTCCGCCCCCTTTTGTTTTGGATGGGATCTCCTGTACCCCAGGCTGGCCTTGAGCTCACGATGAAGTAGAGAATAGTTTTGAACTACGTATCTCTTGTCTCTGCTTCCCAAGTGCTAGGAATACAGAACTGTACCACCATCCCTAGCTGATGCGGTGCTAGGACTTCAGCCCAGATGTTTGTCTGCAAAGAAACTAAAACCCAGCTCAGCGTCGCTTGCACTTTTCTTTTTCATTCCTTTCTTTTTTCCTGCTTTAGCTTTTTCTGTGCTGGGACTATAGGTTCAGATCCGCGTTTATATAAAGGTTATTGTTACTTTTCAAAAGCAAACACCAGTGAGTCCACATAATCTCTCACTCATTTGTGCATCCATTCCATGTGGGGCAGTGTTAATCCAAGGAAAACTGAGGCACTGGCCTCCCTTCTTCACTAGATCCTTCCCGCTGGGCGTGGTGCAGACTAAATAAGTGATCAGGTAGGGCAGTTGGTGCAGCAGGTGAGGAGCTATACAAGGGACCCCCTTCTGCGATATGTTGTGCCTAGGGTGAGACTGGGCTGCAGCCTAGTGGTGTCGCTAGTCTTCCACTGTCCTGCCAGCCAGCTCCCAAATCACTACACGGAAACTTATTATTAATTATGAAAGCTTAGGCCTGTTTTTAGCTAGCTCTTATAACTTAAATTAACCCATTTCTATTAATCCATGTGCTGCCCCAGGGCTCGTTGACCTCATCTATGCACTGTCTGTCCAGCCTGCTTTCCTGCTTCCTCCACATCTCCTTGTGTCTTCACCCTTCTTCTTCCCAGCATCCTCTCTGCCTAGAAATCCCACCTAGCTATTGGCTATTCAGCTTTTTACTAAACCAATCTGAGTGACACCTCTTCACAGTGTACCAAAAGATTGTTCTACAACAGAGCAGTATATTTCTTGTTCACAGTTTGTGGTCTTTTCTATTCAGCGCACTCCCAAACAAAGGAATACATGACTCAACAGGCATTTATCTTATGTTTTGGAAGCCAGAATCGGTACCAATGGGCAGAAACCAAGGTGTCTGGGGGCTACCCCCTCCTGCATTCTACAGGGTATCTCTTCTGAGTCTTTTCCCGATGCCGTGGCAGCACCATTTTGTGCCTCATGGTCTTGCCACTCCAGTCTCAAGGCACCTTCCTCTCTCAGTTCTGTCATCATTTTCTCTGCTCCCTCTGCCCTGTTCAGGCCAGTGTGGGTGGAGTACACTTTTCTGATGGGCCTCAGTGAGCTCTATATCTCAGGGTCCTTTGCAACGTAATGATCAGTGGCCACCTAAGAGAACTCAGATTCTGAAATCAGAGTATGAATCTCTATTGAGGAATGTTTTCTCTACCTGGAAGGTAGAAGTCCAGAGGAGGTGATGGACAGGCAAACAGCCTCAGCTGAGAGCCAGGCATGGTGATGCTCACAGGTGGCAGTTCACTGCTCACCCAATTAATGAGTGAACAGGCTGCCAGCAGATACCTACGAGCAGGCTGTCTGCTGTGACCCCAAACCGACTAACATCCAGAACAGAAATGTCAGGGGTTTGTTGGGATCGACTTGCATGAGGATGACCTGGAGCTCAAAGCAGACAGCCAAGCTCTGCATCTGGCGGGCATCTCCCTGCTGGTTGCCAGGCTCTTTCTGCCAGGTCAGGAGCCTGGGCACACAACTGGTGCTCTCCTTCAGTTTTCTGGTTTCTCATAAAAACCACACTGTCCTGGAAATAGGTGTGCCAGAGGCCCTTTCTCCTTTCTTGCACTGCTCCGTTGACTCTGCTTGCATGCTCTCATGCGTCTCAAAATTGCTTTAGAAGGATTTATTAATTTTCAAATGTGAAAATAAAAACAAAAAAACAAAACTGAAAAACAGATGTTGAGGGACTGGAGGGGTGTCTCTGCAGTTAAGACCACTGGCTGCTCTTCCAAAGGGCCTGGGTTCAATTCCCAGCACCCACATGGTGGCTCACAGCTATCTGTAAATCCAAGATCTGACACCCTCACGATGACATACATACAGGCAAAACACCAATGCAATAGAATAAAAATAAAATATATTTAAAAAATTAAAACAAACCAAACAAAAAAGCAGACATTGAAAGGGCCGCTCACCCACTCCTGGTCACCAGCCAGGAAGAGACAGGATTGGGGACTGGCCTTGGGGCAACCTGTGTCCAGAGCTTCCAGAAGTGTTCACAGGCCTGAGTGGGCCCCTGAAGCTCCCTGTCTTTGGGAGAGTGGACTCTGATGCACAGGGCTTGGAGCTCCTCTTGAACAGATCTCACCTAGGACGCCAGGGCACTCAAATCAACACTAGCCCATGCAGGGTGCCCCATGGATGGGCCTGAGTGACACTTGCTGCCGAGTTCATCTAGCTTGAAGAGGCAGCCTTTCCCCACCCTTCCTTTCCTGGNCTCACCTGCCAGTGCTTTGGGGGAGAGGACTGTTTAGTTACTTCCTAAACAGCTCCTCTCAGGAGCCATCCCTGAGGAGACCAAGCCTGATATCTCACTGTGTGACACCATGAGCCAGGCTCTGTCCTGGGCATTTCCGGTCCTGTTCATTTACTACTCCAGCTCTCCTGGACGTAAGGATTTCTCAGACGGGGAACATGCCTCGTTTTCAGGACTCTTCTTCCAATGTGTGGTAGGAACTACAGACCTGGATGTGCAGTCTGAGCCACCATTACTGTGCCAATAGTCCTGGACTAAACTTTCCAGAATGTGTCCAGAGGGATGAGCTCTGAGGCAATCTCTATCTGGGCAAGTGCTTTCTATGCAAAACTAACCATTCTTCCTCATGTGGCAAGTTGTCCAGGACTCCAAAGGGGTGGCAGCTGCTCTTTGTACTGGGCCTGGAAGCCTGGGGCCCTCTCTTTCCATCACTGGCTCCTTCTGAAAGGTACTTGGAGGCAGGGGCAGCCCAAGCTGTTCCTAGGGAGTCTGTCTGAGCCTTCTCAGTTGTCACAGGCCAACTGGGGATAGACCTGGAGGGTCCCTGTCCTATGCCACTCTACTTTGGGCATCTGACTAGAGAGGGGCCAGAGAGCGGGCAGAGAAAACACTAACATTGTGGGAATCTCACTGAGATGGGAAGGTTGTGTTTTCCAGGGATGCAAGGAGCTTTTAATACCTTTGCATCATTAGGCATATCAGGAAAAACACCCACATGGCACTACATGTGATTAGGTGGCTAGTATATCTTAGAGGAAGATAAATGTTGAAAAGCCACCTAAATTTAAAAAAAGATATTAAGGTAAGTGTGCTGTGGAGCCCTCTTGTATGGCCTAAACTAGAAAAAAGTAAAAGAAACCAAATTTTGTCAAATATGCTGGGTGGTGGGAAGAGTGCAAAGTGGTGCAGCCACTACATTTGTGTATCCCGAGCCCCCATGGCTTAAAGCTACAGCACTGGACATGAGTCCTGCTGTGATGTGCTTGATCCTGAACAGACGTTTACCATTCTAAACAGGGTGAGGGTGAGAGAGAGAAAGAGAGAGAGAGAGAGAGAGAGAGAGAGAGAGAAAGAAGAAGAGGAGAGAGGAGAGAGAGGGGAGAGAGAGCAAGAGAGAGGAGAGAGGAGAGAGAGAGGAAAGAGAGAGAGAAAGAAGAAGAGGAGAGAGGAGAGAGAGGAGAGAGAGAGGGGAGAGAGAGCAAGAGAGAGAGGAGAGAGAGGAGAGAGGAGAGAGAGAGGAAAGAGAGAGAGAGGAGAGAGAGAGG
>LOEQ01000392.1:237346-252295 GCA_001685075.1 Bramus lutescens
TCTCTGTGAGTTTGAGGCCAGCCTGGTCTACAGAGCGAGTTCCAGGACAGCCAGTGCTGTTGTACATGAAAAAAAAATATTTAAAAGAAACCTGTGGTGGAACATGCACAGAATGGAAGAATATTTATTGAGCCATAAAAGTAATAAAACACCGACCCATCACAATATAGCCGTATGGCTTGCACCTGGAATGTCTTCCAGGGACTTCTGTTTAGGGCACTTGGTCCCCAGCTTGTGACACTTTTCTGGAAGGTGTGTCTCTGGGAGTGGTTCTTGAAAGGCATAGCTACTTCTGGTGCAGCCTGTGAACAGGCACTCATCACAATCTCCCGGCACTACTACTGATTCCAGCACCACCACCTCCACGAGCCAAAACCTTCCTTAAATTACTTCTGCCTCCTACACTGTCACAGTAACAAGAAAAATAACCAACACCAAGAATAAACCTCAACAACATTATACTGAGAGGTCAAAGGCCTTATTATTGCATGGCTTCTCTTACATAAAGTAGTGAGACTCAGTTGGTCTGCAGAGAACGGCTGGGAGTGTGGGCAAAGGAATTACTTAATAGGCCCAAGGCTATTTTGGAAGTAGAGATATTGGCTGCAAAACATGATGAATATAATAGACACGACTGAATTATACACTTAAAATTTGTACTTATTTACGTTTGTTGGTACTTTACCTGTATGTCTATGTGCTGTGCATGCCTGGTGCCCTGGGAGGCCAGAAAAGGGTGTTGAATCCCCTGAGACTGGAGTTACAGACAGATGTAAGATGCCATGTATATGCTGGGAATTGAACCAAGCGTCTCTGGAAGAGAAGCCAGTGGTCTTAACCATTGGGCCAGCTTTTCAGCCTGCAAATTATACACTTTTAAACGGTCATATATTTTGTGAAAATTTTATAATCCACCAATGTATCAAGAATTCATATGTAGTACATTTGGGGAACTCCTGCAGGTCAGCAAGAAAGGAGGTAGGAAGCCTGTTAGAACAATTAGCATGAGGTGGGAATGCGTTCAGAGGGCCGAAGTGTGGACAAGGCTGCATTGGAGCTCATTCATAGGCAGAAGCTTGGAATCAAAGCTACACGTGCCTTTCTCCATCCTAGGAGGAGCGATAGGCAAAATGGTCACTAACTGTGACTAACAAGGCTGCACTTTCCCTTAGGAAGGAAGACAAGTGTCCACGAGACTCACTAGCATCAGACAGGTGTTTACAGAAGGACCGTTACAGCTTATTAGGAGCCTCTCGTGTGAACTCACTTACTCAATGTGTTGTGTATATATTCTAATCAGGGCCTTGGGGCAGGGAATCCAATCTTCTGGGGGTGGGGAGAGAGAGAGAGAGNGAGCCACTACTTGCCATGAGGGGGTAAGTGGCTGCTGCAGGCCTCAGGTTCAGAATGAGAGATCTTTGCACAATGCCCTCTAGGAACGGTCCCAGATGGTGGGGCCTGAGGAGGAAGAATCCCCAAGGTGCAACAGAGCAAGATTGGTTTCAGCCTAAGTTTTCTAGAGCCCCTTGTCTGTCTCTGCCTGCCTCTAGCATATTCCTAGAGCAAATGTGGGATTATCATGTGTGTGGAATGTATTGAAAACCCATACTTGAACTTCAGACAGTTAGTTAGTCATCAAACCAAGGGCGCCATCAATGCCCTGGGAGCCTCCCCAGAAAGTGAGTAAGTTTCTCTCGCTTGTACCATAGGGACGCTGTATTGGATTCCTGGGATCTTTTTTCCACTTAGACTACTCCTGCTGGCCTAGGTACCACACTTGGGTGCTGATGGCTCCTCAGAGCCAGGATTTTCCTGAGACACCTCACAAATAGTCACATTTCCATCAGTTCTGGGGAACAAGATCATGGAATGTCCACAACTCCTAAATAATCCCTGCCCCTTCTCCTGAGTGGCAGGAGTCACACAGAGCACAGCATCTAGGTTGGTCCCAGCCCTCACATGGCCACCAGGATACTGCCACTGATCTGGTCTCTAGCTGGAGCTCAGGGAGAAGACAGTGGTGACCACATCTGTGTGTAGGAGGAGACTTCAGGTTGTTTGAAATCAGGATTCCAACGATTCCCATCTTGTAGCTGGAGAAAGATCCTGGGATAGCTAGGCTGGGGGTCAAACAGGGACTGTCACCCCTGGTTTGATTTCCCAGTCCCCCTTTCTGTCTGGGTGGAAACCATCACAAGCATGTAGCAGGCTTTCTTTTGAAGGCTACCAACCAGCTCCCAAATTGTGACACGGAGATTTCTTATTAGTTATGGATGCTTAGCCTTAACTCAGGCTCGTTTCTTGCTAGCTCTTAGAACTTAACCTATTTCTCTTCCTCTCTGCTTTGTCTCAGGGCTTTTAACCTTTCCTTCTGTGTGTCCTGCTTCATTAGCTGGGTGGTGATTGGCAGGCTGGCCGGCTGACCCAAGCATCTTCCTCTTTTCTCTGTCTCTTCTTCTTTCTCTCTTCTTAGATTTCTCCTCCTACTCATTCTCTATGCCCACCAGCCCCACCTATCCCTCTCCTGCCTAGCTTTTGGCCATTCAGCTTCTTAGACCAATCAGGTGCCTTAGGCAGGCAAGGGGAAACAAATGTAACTCATCTTTATACAATTAAACAAATGCAGCACAAATGTAACACATCCTAGCATCGTTACACAAATGCAGCAACACACCTTTACACAGCTAAAGTAATATTCTGCAGCATAACAAAAGTAACACATCTTTACATAGTTAGAAAAATATTCCACAACACAAACTCCTTTGAGGAGGGCTCTGTAACAAGTGTGAGCCCAGTAGATGGGTGAGAGTGAGGCTGGGAGATGGGAGCCTGGAGTCAGGCTCTGTCTTTAGAATTACAGTGTGTGTTTCTACCATCTGTCCTGAAGCAAGCCCCAGAACCCAGGACGTTGGTGCCTGTGATCTTGAAGACATCTTCCAAGCTCTGTTAACCCATCCTGTGTTGCCCTCAATAATATGAAAAGCCATCAGCTTGGAATTGGCACAGGTGGTCTGATGGCTTCTATGGCAGAACAACTGGGGGTCCCCCTGCTGTCCTCATTGAGTTTGAGGGTCCTTGGCAGTCTCACGTACTCTGTCCTTGCACCCAAGGAAGGAGAGTAATCAAATGCTAAAATTGGTGATTCTGTCCTTTGTGTGGTATTGGCCATGGAGGCGTCCTTCTTTGCCAGACTCACTGGTGCCAACCCGGAGCAAAAGCTCAGACTGGCAAAGGGTTTTTGTGGGTGACACTGAAGGGGCCCCACAGAGGCTAAAGGGAATGGCTGTCTCGTAACACAGACGGCTGTGAAGTGTCTGGTGGGGACATTGTTTAGTTCTTGGGGAAACTCTGTCTAAAGGCTCTACGGTTCCTCAGCACGGGTCATAGCCCCAGCCCTGGCTAACATTACATTAAGGAGAGGACTCTGTGGAGGGAACTCTCCCAATTCCGGGTGGGGGGGAGCCAAGGACTTGGGAGACAGAGGATGTGACTGCGATGAATGCCTCTTCCAGATCAGATAGTTAAGAGGTCCTTAGCTCCTTGAGGGGATCAAAGGGGAGTTAGTCGTAGACAGAGGAACCTCAGAATCTGCCCTAATTTGTCAGCACCAGAGCTACATCTCTGTTCAGGTTCCCAGGAGGCCCCCAGGCCATGATGCCCTGAGACCCTACAGATGATCCAGGTACCCTGGTGGGCCAGAAGCCTAGACCCCACCGAAGAAGCACCTTCAGGTAGGTCAAAGGCCAAGGTCCTAGAGAGGGATCTGCTAATTCTTTTCCATCCTTTTGTTTCCATTTTGGATGCTTTCCCTAGCAAAAATGGGACCCAGTGAGACTTATTGGTATACTAGAGCATTTATCATCATGGTGTGTGAGGATGCAGACTTGTGTGAGTGTGAGTGTGAGGGGGGTCCAGTCTGAGTGTGTGAATATGAGTGTGGGTGAGTGTGAGCAGTTACATGTAAATGAGTATGAGAGTATGTGAGTGAGTATACACTTGAGTGTGTGAGTGGGGGCTGGGACTGAGTTCACGAGTGACATGAGCAGATACACGTGAGTGGGTATGTCTGAATGTATGTGAGTGGGTGTGTCTGAGTGTATGTGAGTGAGTGTGTCTGAGTGTGAGAGGTGCACAGGAGTGTCTCCCCTCAGTTTCCTGAGGATAATTGTAAGGATCCACTCTTGAGCTGTCACAATCCAGAATTCCCGAGAACCAGGCAACCTTCCACGTACCCAGAGGCCCTTCCAGCAGCCAATAGACTGAGCTTTTGTTCCCATGGTATAGAGGAAGAGACCCAGGTACAGAGAGCTGAAGTCACTTGCTCGCGGCCCAATAGTCAACTGAAGCTCCGGTGAAGCTCCAGCCTTGTCTGAGGCCTGGAGATTCCATGTCACAGCCACAGGGCAGGCTGTGAATGCGAGCTCCTCACAGCCATGCCCCCAAACATTCTCATGCACAGGGCACCACCACGGGTTCGGCTGGAGATTCTGTCTGCCGCTCAGAGGCCACACAAGCTCTGTGGTCAGCTCGGCGAAGAGGGACCTGGCTGTATACATGACTAGGAGGCAATAGAAGGACGGTGGGAGCCATGGAGGTGGCCCTCCTGCCGCCTCAGAGAGCTGGCAACAGTACTGCTATCCAGGGGTGGCTGTTATGAAGTGAGTCAGCTTGGCATAGCTCAGAGCCGCGTTTCCTGGCCAAGATATTCTTATAAGGAAACCACATGGTAAGAGACTCTGGCAGCTGTGTTTAAACGCCAGCACCCACTGGGTCTTCAGAAGCCTTTTTCAGACATTCTAGTCCTCTCTTCTCCTTTCAAGAGAGTTCCCTTAGATATGAGCAGTAATTCTGCAGCGCCTGCACCTGCTGCTCAGTGGCTGAATGCTGTGTACCTCCAGGGAGATTTTTAAAATTCCATCTTACATTTACTTGTTGGCATGTATGAGCACACATATGTGCATGCATGACATGCTAGACACGTGAAGGTCAGAGGACAGCTTGAGGGAATTGGTTCTCTCCTCTTTCTATGTAGGTCTCTCTGGGATCAAATTCCAGTAGTCAGGCTTGGTGGCAAGGGCTTTTTCCTGCTGAGCTGTCTTATCAGACAACATCTGGAACTATTTCAGCAGTAATCATTAAATAACAGTTGTTTAATGAATAAAGCCACTATTGAAACTCCTGAGAAAGTGCTGATTTTGCAAAGTTTTTTGTGCATCTTTCTTTCTTGTGATCTTTCTTCTTTGGCCTGTTGATGTAATGGATTATATAAGTTGATGTCTGAGTGTTGAACTAAGCTGCCTTTCATGCTGCAATAGAATCACCTGAAGCCTTGATGTATAGTGATTTTTATCTACTATTTTGTCAGGAAATTTTGCATCTATGTTCATGAGAGAAATCAGCTTGAATTTTCTCCTCCTCTTGTAATGTCCAGGTCTGGTTTAGGAAGTGGGTAGCACAGGGCCCCTGGAATGTGTTAGGATGTACCTACTCCCTGTGTTTGTCTTGTATAGGGGATTATAGAAAATGGATATGGTTTCCTCAGTATTTCACAGATATCACAGTGGGCCTACTGCTCCTCTTTTGGAATGTTATTAGTGACTGAATGGGTCTCTTTAGCAGGTTCACCCTTAGATTGCCCACTTGTGTTTTTCAGAGAATAAATCCAACCACTTTTTAGTCCTTTGGTTAAAATCAAGGGCGTAATCTATTGCATCTTGAGTAGTACATTTGTGGTCAGAGTGTGCAGTGTTCATTTCCTCTCTTTTTTATGTTCATGGGATCTGTAGTGAAGTTTGTGGGATCTGTAGTGGTGTTCGTGGGATCTGTAGTGGTTGGTGTTCATGGGATCTGTAGTGATGTTCATTGGATCTGTTGTGATGTTCGTGGGATCTGTAGTGATGTTCGTGGGATCTGTAGTGAAGTTTGTGGGATCTGTAGTGAAGTTTGTGGGATCTATAGTAAAGTTTGTGGGATCTGTAGTGGTGTTCGTGGGATCTGTAGTGGTTGGTGTTCATGGGGTCTGTAGTGATGTTTGTGGGATCTGTAGTTCATGGGATCTGTAGTGCTGTCACCTGTTTCGTATCATGAATGAATCATGTGTGTCATGCTATTGGTAGTTAGGGATGTATTAACTTTGTTGTTCCCCCCAAAGAAATCTGCTTTGAACTTCGTTCAATTCTGTGTTCAACTTCATTGTGTGTGTGTGTGTGTGTGTGTGTGTGTGTGTGTGCTTTGGTTCACTCTCTGTAGTTTTTGGAAGTAGAATTTGACGTGACTGGTTGAGATCTTTCATCCTTTTCCATATGTACATTCAATGCTATACATTTTCCTCTATGTGCTGCTTTCTCTACATCACACGATTTTTATGTTGCAATTTCCTGTTCATTTAGTTTAATATTTTAAAATTTATCTTGGGAGTTATTTACAGCAGATGTTGCTTAGATATCTATTGCTTAAACTCCATTGAAATAGTCTTTTAGTCATTTTTCTGATGTTGACTGTTAGTTTAATTCTCCTGTGGCCTGAGAGCAGATGTTGTGTATAATTTGCATTCTCTTACACTAGCTAAGGTGTGTCTCACATCCTAGGAGATGGCCAGCATGGGTGAGTGCTCCTGTGAGATACAGAAGGAACTGTATTCTTTACATTTTTTTTTGTAGCTGTGTAGCCCAGGCCTCCCTGGAACTCAGAGATCCTCCTACCTCTGCCTTCCAAGTGCTGGGACTAAAGGAGTACATCACCACCACTGCCCAGCAGGTGAAGGAGTCTTAAAGTCTCTATATTTGATAGTGCCATCATCTATTTCTCCTGGAAATTTATCCATTCGTTTTTAACCAGTGCCAGGACTGAACTGAAGATCCCCGCACTTGCCAGACAGGCGTGGTTTCTCTTTTTTGTCGTATGCTTCAGTGATCTGCTACTATGCATGTTAGGTTTTGCATGTATGTTAAAAAAGATTATCATGTTATAGTACTTTGCTTTCTAATATTATAAAACACCACAAACAAAACCAAACTCAGGGAGGAATGAGTTTATTGGCTAACATGCCACAAACACAGTCCATTGTCAGGTGACGTTTGGGCAGGCCCTGAAGCAAACACCATGGAGGAGCACTGCTTATTGGCTTGCTCCTGATGACTTGCTCAGTTTGCTTTCCTAGACCACCCAGAACCACCTGCCCAGGGGTGGCACCTAGCACAGTGGGCTAGGCCTTCTCACATCAATCATTTATCAAGAAAATGTTATACAGACATGCCACAGGCTAATCTGAGGAAGGCATTTATTTTCTCAGTTGAGCTTCCCTGTTCCCAGGTGACTCTAGTTGGTGTCAAGGTAACAACAACAAATGCTTAGCATGCTCCACATTTCACATTTCACAGGCCTCTGACCCTCTGAGGCCCATCTTCTGTTAAGATGTACACACTGAGCTCAGAGAGATGACAGGACTCGTTCTAGTCAATAGTCCACCTAAAGGAAGGGCACAGTTTGTTGTCAGTGCTGGGCGGTTCTAAGAGTTGTTCTTGTGACTCAGGAATACACTGGTTGCTGGAAGAGATCAGACTGTAGTTCCTTAAACAATCAGGGTTTTTATCTTCATGTCAGAGAGAACTGGTGGCGGGTCAGCGGATGGTTTGAAAACTGCGCAAAACAATTAGGAGCCCAGAAACCACCATCTCCAGAGTACGATTTCCAACCTCAAAATCCCTCACTGTCCACAGTGGCTTCAGAGGCTCCGGTTATTTCATGTGGTTTGTAGACAAGAAGAGGGAAAGGGAAGGCACAAGAAGATCCTTTCTTTCACTGGACCCTATAGGATTAAAGGGACTAATTTCCCAGGCTCCCCTGCATCTAGGGCAGCCAAAGAGCTGGAGTTGGAAGCCCCAGCCTGACTAATAATAAAGGAGCTGGGAGTCCACCTTTTTGTGCCTCTGCAGACCCTGTGGTAATGTACACTTTCCTGGTGAGTTGCCATGAGCTGTTTGAGTTCTCTGAGAGGCTGGCTCCAAGTCCATCTTTTACTGGTTCAGACCTAAGCCTTCTTATCTCCAAGTATCCTTCAAGGCCCCAAACTCTGTGACAGGGATGGGAGAGAAAGTTACAGATGATCCAGAAAAGTAAAAGCATTCATTGTGTCCTTGAGACCAGTGAGAAGATAACCCTTTTGTATTCAATTTAATGACGTCATCTAGCTACTGCTATGTGTTCTTTTACTTGGAAACATGACCCAAGGGTGCAATCTGCCCTGCTGAGGACTCTTTCTGTTAAGAACCTCAGCTGATGGCCTCAAAAGGACTTCCTTAGTCAATTTTTGCTAGATGTTTTGAACACTGATTTGATGATGTTTTGTGCTCTCTCTCTCATTATTTATTCTTTTATGTTGGCTTACTATATTCTATTTTTTTTAAAAAAACATAATTCTTTGGGAATTTCACATCATACACCCCAATCCTACTCACCTCCCAGTCCCTTCATATCCTCCCCTCACCCCTGCAGCAACCCCCCGCAAAAAAAAAAACCCTGAAAAAAATCAATTAAAATCAAAACAAAACAAAAAAAACCACCTTGCTCTTCTATATTTCAAACCCCTCTTCGTTGATCCTAGTGGCACTGCGTGCTGTGGTGCCTCATGCAGTAAACCCTTGTCCAATCAGCCCCACCCACAAAATGTTCGTAGCAGTGAGCCATTTGTCTGGTCCAAGGCCTCTGGTACAACATCCAGCACTGGACCCTCACTGAAAATCCTCTCTGACATCCTGCTCTTGCAACCTGTGCCTCTGCAGAGATCACAAGCAGGGGAAAATGGGGTCATCCCTCCCAGCAGCACAGGGACAGAAGACAGAAGAGCAAGGTTTACACGCGGGCTTCATGGAGCCCCTTAGAGGCCATAGGCATTGATATGCAATCCCTAACTCTTCATGTTGCTTTGTGTTCTCTGGGATCAAACTCCCTGCATATACAGTAGAGCACTGGCTTGCTCTCCTGCTGGACCTACAAGGCTTCTGTGACAGGATGGTCGATGCGATGATCTACGCATACTTTTGGTTTGTTTTTGTTGTCATTGATAATGATGCTGGTATTGTTGCTTTGTTTTTTGTTTGTTTTGCTTGACTTTTTTGCTTGCTTGTTTTTTGAGACAGGGTTTCTTTATGTACCTTTGGAGCCTGTCCTGGCATTCACTCTGTAGACCAAGCTGGCCTGCAATTCACAGAGATCTGCCTGCCTCTGCCTCCTGAGTGCTGGGATTAAAGGTGTGTGCCACCACTGCCTGGTTTCCTTTGCTTGTTTTTTGAGACAGAGCCTCATGGTGTGGTTCCTTTATAAACCAGGCTGGCCTCAAACTCACAGAGATTCTCCTGCCTAGGTGTGCTAGGAACAAGGAAAGGTGTGTGCTGCCATACCTCACATACTTTTGTTTTTGAATGAGTGAGGGGTTTTTGTTGTTGTTGTTTTGTTCTTGCTTTTTAGTTTTTTAAGACAGGGTTTCTCTATGTAACAGCCCTTGTCCTGGAACTCACTTTGTAGACCAGGCTGGCCTCAAACTTGCAGAGATCTGCTTGCCTCTGCCTCTCAAGTGCTAGGGTTAAAGGCGTATGCCTTTGTTGCTCGACTTGAGTGAGCTTCTTTTTCTTTTCTTACTATTTTTTAAAGATTTATTTATTTATTGTGTATACAGTGTTCTGCCTGCATGCATGCCTGTAAGCCAGAACAGGGCATCAGATTCCATTACAGATGGTTGTGAGCCACCATGTGGTTAATGGGAATTGAACTCAGGACCTCTGGAAGAGCAGCCAGTGCCCTTAACCTGAGTCATCTCTCCAGCCCCATGAGTGAGTTTCTTAATATAGTAAGTGAAGGTCCACCTGATGTCATCATGTGACTCAGGCAGGTGAAAGAAGCCCATGGGTCTGCCTGGGTCCTCACAATCCAGGTTGCCTGAAGGCATCCATAGGCCCATCCAATGTGGGTGGGGGCCATAATCATGAACAAATATAGGGTGGAGAATGAGAATGAGAGGTGAAATGGTTTGCTAGACCTTTTTACACATCCAACTATAGTAGAGTGCTGGGAAACAGAGTCTCCTGTGTGCCTGGGAAGAAGAGCAAACACAGATGTTGTGTGTGCCGCTTGGTCCCTCTGAAGTAGAAGACATTGTGGGAGACTCTGCCATCTCCCAACTTGTCAAGGCAAATCTTTCTGTTATGAAGGCCACGCAACGCTCCTCCCCTGCTGGGGGTGGGGGCAGACTTAGGCATCCTTCCTCACCAGCCCAAGGCCATGCCATGCCCATGACTCCTTTCAGCATATCTGGGCCTTGCCAACATTTGTGTCACCAGGATGCCACTCTGCGGAGAAGCACACCCTGCTGCGTGTCCCTCTGGGATGAGCAGGCTTCTACAGTACTGCAGCTCCCAGCTTTGTGGAAGGGCCTGCATATTGCAGGACTTTAGTACTTCCTTGGCCACTAGCCACTAGATGGCCACAGCAGCTCCCTCAGTGCTGACAACTGGGGACATTTCCAGGCAACGCCCAGCTTCTCTGGGGTGGGGACATGGTGTTCTGTGACCTCTGTGGCTGGCAGGTGCAGGAGTTCTGTAGTGGGAGTGTGGAAAGAGCCTCTTAGACAGAAACCGAACAATGATGACCAGCTGTACTGCGGCATCCATGTCATTCCGGATGCAGTCAGATCAGTACTAAAGGAGGTCTCTGCTGGGCTGGGGGCTTCGAGGTGGACAGACAGACAGGCCACCTCCGCTTCTGGAGCTTTTTAGAGGACAAGAAGTCCTCCTGGTGGCAGAGGTACAGAGGACTTGGTCATATGGGGCTGTGGAGATGGTTTCTGGTGGGTGTACCCAGTCCCCAAGGCAGGGACTTACATTACGCATTGTGGGAATCTGAAGAGCTTCTGGGTGGTCCTGGGGCCCCTGACTCCATAAGTCCTCTTCACATTGGTTTCAGTCTCCTTTCTGGTCCCATGTCCCCAATCTCCTGTCTTTCTGATGCTCATCCTGCTGTGACTTGTTTTCTTTAATTCCTGTATGTGTGTGGTTTGTTTCTTTTTCTTTTGGGGGTGGTGGTGGAGCAGAGTCTCTATGCATAGCTTTGGTTGTCCTAGAATTCATTTTGTAGACAAGGCTGGCCTCAGACTCACAGAGAGCCACCTGCTTCTGCCTCCAGAGTGCTGGGATTAATGGGATTAAAAGCCTACCACACTGTGCCCAGCTACTTCGTTCCTGTCCCATTCCCAACACAGCCTCAGAAAACTGAAGGAGTGAATGAGCCCACAGGTGAAGGAGCACATTCCTGGTAACATGACTGGAATCCCAGCTCTCAGAGACCCAGGCAGGAATGGCCAGGAGTTTAAAGCCTACTCGGGTGGCCGTGCACGCCTGTGATCCCAGCACTCAGAAGGCAGAGTCGAGAGAAAGAAAGACAAACCAACTTGAGAGTTCAATGCTGGCCTGATGGGAAGATCCTGTTTCCAAACAAAACAACCCAACCGTGGAGGGCTCCAGACAGCAGCCTGAGGAGGTGATGGGACCTGGAGATGATGTTCTAGGGTCTGGGGGAGGGGTGGTCATCTAGGGGTGGGGCCACTGAGTTCATTCTGTGGGACAAAAAAGAGGAATTGTACATCCGGCAAAGAAGACTGAAACAGCAAGATTTGGCCGGATTTGGAGAATCTGAAGGCTCACCTAACAGAGAAAGGAGGGGCAGACCTGGAGAGAATGAGGAAAGTGAGAACAGCAAACAGCTTCCAGCCAGGTTGGGAGGAGCCCAGAACCAGGAGTCTGCCTGGGCTGCTCTGGGTTGGGTGTTTTAGAGGGTCCTCAACCTTCCCCTTTGCTAATTCCTTCTCCTTCCCCTGATTGGTCCTGCCTTTGTATCCTTTCTTGGGTGGGCTCTTTGACTTACCAGTGGGCTTTTTCTTTAGTCCATTAGCAGTGTCAGCAGACGCAAGGTAAACTCAAGGAATGAGAAAACGGCCCTAGGAGTGAGAAGCTGTGTCTTTGAAAGGGTCTATCCTTGCTTTCCTGATAGGCTTAGAGTCCCCAAACTTTCCCACAGAAGGAGATGGGGTGGCTCAAGACTGGAGAAGGGTAAGAAGAAGCAGGATGGGAAGGCTTCTAGAAAGAGGCAGCAGTGGGGTGGAGCCTGCAGGATAAATGAGAAATTCAAGTTGGAAATGGGCAGCTAGGGGTGGCTGGAGAGTACAAGACATTGTGTGCCCACTCCACATAATGGCTGAGGTGAGTGGGTAAAGTTTAGTCATTGGGGTTGCCTAGAAGTCACTTTGCATGGGGAAGGGATTCTCAGCTCCCTACAGATGGGAACGGGCAGGATTGTAGGTAGAAAGCCCAGCCAGGTTCTCCTCACTATCCGTAGATGCCTTGAGAAACTGTGAGACCTCACATCCAATTTTATATGAGCTGATGATATGGTTACCTCATCTCTTGGAACCTACTCATGAAGATACAGGCCATTCAATTACAAATCATCAAGACATCAGACTCTTCTACAAAGACAAAAGGGTAGCTGATGGCACAGGAAGACTCTCCATGGCATTAGCCATAAGGAAGGCCACCTTGCACTGGGGAGGGCAGAGGGTGGAGCCAAGAGCCAGGAGGTACAGGGCAAGACTCACCATATAGGATAGGCACCAGGTGCACCCCATGACCAAATAACTAAACAACCAACCAAATAGATAAATATTAAATTAAAAGCAGGAAAATACATGTGCTGGGGGACTGGCCCCCTGGTGGCTGCTCGTGCAGCCTGCCACATCAGAACCTTTAAGTGATTCTGTTTTTGAGATGCTAAGCCAGATGGAGATGCACCTGGAAGTGAATACAGACAAGGGTTTTCCTTGACTCAGAACCAAAAACAAACACGTGCCCCTAAAAGTCCTGCATGTGAGCCAGGCATGGCGGCACGTCTTTAATCCCAGCACTCGGGTGGCAGAGGCAAGTGGATCTCTGTGAGTTCGAGGGCAGCCTGGTCTACAGAGTGAGTTCCAGGGCAACCAAAGCTACATAGTGAGATCCTATGTGGCCCGCTTATGGCAACTGTTAGGTTTCTGAGGTAAAGACATGGGAGGCAGAAAAAGAGGCAGGGGTCTGACCTTTGACAGAAGGGACTATGTTTATTGGTGCACATAGCCAGGAGCAGATTCTCTCCTATTGAAAGTTAGAGAGTCTGCTGGAGAAAAAAGATGGCTGCAGCCCATTATAGGGGCAGGCTGAGCGTGCTGGTGTGGATGCAGTGTGCACTCAGGTTTCCCTCCTGCAGTTCCTCCCTCCTGGAAGTTGCTCGCCCAAGGCAAGACAAGCTGTTTCAACAGATCCAACGCACACTCCATCCTAGGGTGACCAAGCAAGGTCAAGCACGATTATCTGTGACCTCGTAGGAATCCTGTTTACAGTCCAGGCGCTCTATCTATCAGCAGCATTCTTCAGAGCAGTCCAATGAGGGAAAGGACAGCTGGTGAACACAGTCAGTCTGTCTAACTCAGGGTGAGGGCCAGCTGGGGAAGGAAGCAGCCCAGACTCCTGCTAAGCCGAACATGGGAATCTGGTTCTAAGGGAGAGACCTGGACACAAGTGCTGTATGTCCTACAAGCCCATGGCTGTGATGTGTCCAGATGACAAGGCTAGGAGACTGGGCATCGCAGAAGGTACCAAGGACCACGTGTGGGCATAGACAGAGTGCTGTGGGTGGGGCACGTTCTGGGACAGGCCATGATGGTTGCAAGACACTGACAATTGCACATAGACACGGGGTTTGCATATGGACATACATAACTGCAAGTTTAAGAGCTTTAAATTGATTTCTGTGGTGCTGGGGATGGCATCCAGAGTCTCAGGCAGCTAGGCAAGTGCTCCCTCACCGAGCTGTAGCCCACGTTGCAATACATCTTTAGGGACTACTTCATGTTCAGTTTCTCTGAAAACCTAAAAAGCTTTTATGGTTCAAATATGAAGTGTTCCCCGTGGGGTCATGTGTGAACGCTCAGTCCTCAGCAGCTGGTGCTGTTGGAGAATCGTAGAGACTATAGGAGGTGAGGCCTCATTGGAGGAAGAAGGTCCCTGGGCCTGTCCTTAGGTCAGCTTGGCTTCGGTCTGAGCCCTCTGCTTTCTGGTTTGCTGAGATGTAAACAAGCTGCCTCACACTCCCATCACCACCACAGAGCTGTGTGCTGCCATACTGTCCCTGCCGTGGTGGAATGTGTCTCCTCAATCTGTGAACCCAAATAAATCATCCCCCTTTTATTTTTTGAGACAGGATCTCCCTTCCCTAAGTAGCCTTGACTGTTCTGGAACTACTCACTCTGTAGACCGGGCTGGCCTAAAATTCAGAGATCCAACTGCTCCTGCCTTTTAAGTGCTGGGGTTAAAAGTGTGTGTCATCACCGACTGACAAATCTTTCCTTAAGCTGCTTTTGAGGTATTTGATTGCAACAACAAGAAAAGTAAGGAATCCACACTTCTCATTGTTAAAAGAGTTAAATGAGACTGGCGAGGGGTGGGGGGTGGCCCAAGGAATCAGTGGCCCTGAGCTTTAAGGTATATCTTACTGGTTAAGCGGTGGTGGGACCCCCCCTTACCTGTTTCAGTGTGCTCGCTGCCCGCCTGTTCTACCTCTTCCTTTCCTGAGAGAGTGCCAGCATCACCTTCAGTAGAGATGACTTTCACCTGTAGGACATGTGTGTCTAGGTCATCAAGAGAAGATCAATGTGGGTTGTCAGGCACAAGAGGGTTTGGGGGTTCAGTTCCTCTACTCTTGCAATAGAAATGCTGAGTATGGAGATGTAAACAAGCATGGAGATACATAAGCTCATAGACAGGCCATAAGTTCTCCCAGACCATACACATATGCCCCAAGGAGGTGGAACACACCACACACACCCACTCTCTCTCTCTCTCTCTCTCTCTCTCTCTCTCTCTCTCTCTC
>LOEQ01000392.1:269026-282097 GCA_001685075.1 Bramus lutescens
ATCTATCTATCTATCTATCTATCTATCTATCTATCATCTATCTATCCATCTACTTATCTATCTAATATTTACACACACAACATACACACATATACACACATATAATTTGTTGTTGGTTTCATAAACAAGTGAGAAACAGTCCCTCCTCTTGCATGTTCTGGAAGTGACCCTGTAGAATTGGTATTATTTTCTTAAGTTTTTAGTAGAATTCATCCAGTGAAACCATCTGGACCTGGAGATTTTTCTTCCTTCTTTTGATAGTTTAAACCATGAGTTCACCTTCTTTCATAGGCAAAATTCATTCTTCTTGAATGAATTTTAGTACCTTGTATCTTTCAAGAAAGGTGTGTTTCATCTTTATTGTTGAATCCATGGGCATAAAATTGTTCATAATGTTTCCTTACTGTCGTTTTAGTGAGTTAGATCTGTAGTGGATCCTTTTTGTTGCTGATGTTGGTAACTGCACCCACAGTTATCTCTGTCCCTTCTGAGAAACACGGTTTATTTTGGCCCATGCTCCCAAATGATGCCAGCTCATTGTGGTGGGAAGCTGATAGGGTTGCTGCCCCGTCCTCCGTGGCAGGACCTCCAGGCTGCTCCTTCCTCAGGTGAAGTCAGGCAGGAGCTGTTAACTTACTTGTGCCTTGTTTCCTTTGCTTCTCAGTCAGTTTAATTAGAGGTTGGTCTGTTGCTCTCTTCCCCCAAAGAACAGGCTATAGGTTTGGTGTTTTGTTTTCTCCTCACCCACTAGAATAGGATTGATTTTTTGCTCCTCTCTTATGTTTTCCTCCTGCCTATCATAGGATGGTCCCCACTGTCCAGTACTAGCTTTGAATCAGCATCTTCTGGTTCTTTCTTTAGGATATCCCTTCCAAGAAGATGAGAGGTGACACATTTGTTTTTCATAGTCAGGATCTAGCAGGGCAAAGAGTCCAAGTGCTTGATACCAGAGCAGCCTGCATTCCTGAACCTTCACGCTTGTAGTTCACATCTGCTCTGCACTCTGTGCATGGGTAGTCTTGGGTGGCCATTCCTGTCATCTCACTTCAGTGAGGGAATCTCCTGGTGGTTGCTGTGAATGAACTCTGTGGGAATCAGGAGGAAGGTGGAGCTCCTCCCTTCACCGGATCCCACCTCAGATCCAGGCAGGCCTCAGTGTAGCAAATGTGGTGGAAGGGATTCCTTAATATTAAATGTGTCACCTACTCCTCCTGGGGCATAGATCTAGATGGAAATGTCCCAATACATGGTTCCCCTCTACAGGACACAGGGAATGTTCCTGGATCTGCTGACAATACCAAGACACTGGGACAGCTGGGAAGAGGGTATACAACCACAGAGGTCCTCTCCATGGCATAAAAGATCCTGTCCCTTTTCTGAGACAGCCCCATTCAGTCCCTTTATCCTTTGATGTGTATGGTACGTGCCACAGAGTGGCCCGTTACTGTCAGGTGATCAGGGCAACGTTGACTATCCTGTGCTCTTGCTGTTTGTTTGGATGTCACAATGTGGCTTGCACCCTGGGTGCTGTTGACCCCCTGCAAATCATTCCCTAACAACAGGACATTGCTCTGAAGTGTGGCCAGGTCCCCAGTGCAGTGGAATTGTTGCTATGTGCCTCCTTCCTACCTGCCTGTGGGGGTTCTGCAGCTGAGTTCATCACTAGGGACAGGTGACCTGAGCTGTCCTTGGAGCCCAGCTCCCATTGCCTTCTGGTTCTGGTAGGTTGAGTCTCTTTAGCCTCCAGTAGGCCTGTGCCCATGAGGGAAAGTCTCTTCTTAAGAGTCAGGCTTCCCTGTTTGGAGCAGGTTGAAACTGGGAGGGGCCCCTTTCCTTTCCTGAAGTGGCCCAGATAGCACCTCTGGCACTGGCTGGAGGCAGAGCCTAGGCAGGAGAGCCAGGGTTCCCCTGTTCATGTCTGAGGGATTTGGGGTGAATTTCGGCCAATCCAATTTTAAGGGGGCTTTGGGAGGTGGGCCTTGTGTCTAGGGTGTGGAGAGCTGGGAGCATGTTCTCCTGCTCTGGTTTCTGTTCAGCATTAGTCATTGCTTCCTAGGCTGCAGCTGCTTCTCCAGGCAACACTAACCCTCAAGGTGACCTGGTTTCCAGGTCAACTCTCCCCACCTGCTGTAGCAGGCTGACCAGGGCACCAGGACCTGGCTGTGTGGCCATATTCTGGTTTGGATAGTTTTAACTGAATGACAGATAGATGCCAATCTTTGTTGGGTTCAGCCATGTTTACTAGCCTTTGAGTACCTCAGTTTCCCTCCTTGTCTAAGCTCCCACAAAGGAGGAAGCAGCATGTTCTTCCCTACCCACTTCACCCATCTTATGGTGGAGTTCCAGGATCCAGAAACTGTCTTTTTCCTTGTCCACTGAGGCGGGTGGCTTTCCCCCGGTGGCTGAAGTCCTTATCTTGGGGGCTTTCCTGCCTAGGATCCAGAAGGATTTGACTGGTCAAGGCTGGCGCTGGCCCTCACAGCCTGGGCTCTGCAGGTTTCTCTAGGACTTCGTTATCTCAACTTCGGTGGGTCTAAAGATATGTCTTTTTTCAGGACTTGGTTCCTAGACCTGGGTGATGGGCTCCAGGAATGCTCTCAGGCCTGGTCATTTTTTTGGTCGTTGACACCCTGTTCTAGGACAGGCTCCCTTCATGGTGCTCAGCACCGGGAGAATGACACTGAGTTGAATTCTTAACAATTCCTAAAGGTTGTGAGAACATTTTTTGCCCCGAAGCCCATGGGGGAAAGCGGGGCCGGGGGGTTCCCACTGCAAGGGCAAAATGCTGCCTCTTCTGGGTGCCTCTCCTCCACCTTGCTCCCATAATATGGTTAAGCTCATGGTTAAAAATTACATTGTTATTTATTCGTTTTGCATATGTGTGGGCATGCATCTACATGCCACAGCACATGTAGAGTCTTATAGGACCTGTAGGCCTAGGAGGTTCTTCTGTGGGAGCTGTACAGAGGCCAGACAGTGGAGCAGACAAGTAGGGGAGTAGAGTCTGCAAGGGAAGGTGGGGGCTGGGACTCAGGCCGGGTCCAGAGGCTCAGGCCTGCTAGCCCTCCCACCTTTGTCCTCCATGCCCTCCTCTACCTCAAACCTGCGTACCTAGAACAAACAAGCCCCACCTGGGGACTTCAAGCTGCCTTGGGAAGTCCCTCCTCTCCCTCCAGCTTGGCATTTCACCTCTGCCAACTCTCGAAAAGCATTGATTCATCCTTCAACCCTGCAGAAATGCATATTTATGAAGCATAGTATATGGGAAGCTGGTGATTTCAAGTCTTGCAATCTTACAAGAAGCCATGCCTCTGTGTCCGGAGGGGCCTGCTAGTCATGTTGTCTGTCCAGCTGTCTGGTTGCTTGCAAAACTCCCTCTAGGGGCTGCTTTGGCAATTTCTTGTCTCTTTCCAAAGCCAGACTGGAGGAGGCCAGAGGGTGGCTCAGCCATGGAGCCCCTTGGAAGCCGACCATTAGCCTTCAAATTTTATTGATGATGAAACAAGGGCTTCTGTTCACTTAGCAAATATTTACTTTCTGCCAGCTTTGGCAGTCAGAAATGGAAACACAAAGATCAATAAAACGTGATCCTTAGCTTGAGGAGAGTTGCAAGACAGGGATGATAGATAATCTCAAAGACTGCACCCCAGAAAAACAATAGAGTGTCTTGGTAAGGAATAGGGGACTGCTCCATCTGGGGCTTGAGGGGTGTGCAGGAGTTGGTTCACAGTGTGTGGATGGATGATGGCATTCCTGGCATGCACAGAACCTTTGTGAAAGGATGGGTAGTAGATGAGGGACTGGCCAGCTGTGACGGTCCACTTTGTGGGGTGGTATAGGGCCCACCTGCTGGTGTGCCATGATGAGTGAGCCAAGTGTAGGTGAGGAGGTGTGAGTGAGGGTGCCAGCAGATGTGAGGTGCCATGTAGGAGGGCTCAGAAGGCCCTTCCGTATGCCCTGCGGGAGCCATGAGCACAGAGGTGGTGAGGGTAAGGGATGGATTGAGTGATTAGGTCAGGACAGACTGAACAGAGAAGACAGTGAGACAGGGGTGTGGTGGGGTGTGGGGCTATGGGTGCCTAAGCAATGCAAGTTTTTGACTGGAGCTTGAAATGCAGAATAGGAAGGAGGGGTTGTGAGATATAAGGACTTCCTGCTGGGTAAGGATATGTGGTCCAGCTGAGGGACTTAATGTCAGCATTCTCTGGAAGTGGCCAGGCAAAGTCAGGACCCTTGTGCCTAGGCCAGATGCCCTTCTTCTCTCTATTTTCTGCAGTGCCCCCACCCCCTACAAGTGGCTTGGTCCTTGTGGTCATGGATGCTTAATACATGTCTCTCTCAGTGGGCTCAGATTCTAGAAACTTTAGGGCTACACAGCTCCAATCCCCTCCTTTTCCAGTAAGGCAGCATGGTCTAGTTTGAGGTCTGATCCAGTGGCTTTGTCTCGCACGAATGACGTGTGCTCCGGAGCACCTCACCTTACTCTCCACAGCCCAAGGTTGTGCTGAGAGGCTCCAATCTCATCTAGGGCTTCCTGGGACTTTGTCCAAGGGCTCTGCAAGGCAAGCTTGCCTGCTGTATTGCCTGTGTGCTCTTGAACCATCAGCAGCCTGGGATGAGGTTGTGCCTTCAGGCTCATTCCCTGTGGATTCCTGAGCAGGTTCTGAGTCATTCATTTGTCAACACCCGAGTGTACTCACTGAGGTGTTTCACACGCACGCTCCTACACCAGTGCATTTGCGCCTGTAGCCTGTGTCTGTGGTCTCCACAGCAGGATGGTGAGTAGAGCCAGGGAGAGTTCACAGCACTTATTTAGTCTGTTTTAGTCTCACCGCTCCTCTCCCTCACTTGCTTTTGTTTTTGTTTTTTGAGATGGGCTCTCACCTTGTAAACTCGGTTGACACGGAACTCACTATTTAGACTAGACTGGCTCATGGAGATGAGCCTGCCTCTGCCTCCTGAGTCCTGGGATTACAGCTGTGCACCACCAAGGCCAGCTCTGGTTCTAGTTAATGAGTAGTTATTGTTAACCTCTTGATGTGCCTGGTTTACAAAATAATTTCTATTGGTGGTGCATGTGTATTAGAGCAGCAACAGTACAGTATCTGTAGTTTGCGGTGCCAGCTGCAGGGTCGGCATCTGTACAGGCCTTGGTGTATCCCTCGTGGATATGGGTGGCTGCACACTGGGCTTGAGCATTTAGTGTCTGTTTTGCCCACCTTTGGTTCCATATCCTGGCGAGAACTGTGGCCTGATTGGGCAGAGAGCTCTCAGTGGAGGATTTTACTGCCTAGTGACTTCCCAGTAGCCCTTGAGTCACACTGGGCAATGTGGTCTGCACGGCAGGCTGAGTCTTCCCAATAGGCCGTTACTGGGTGAAGCAAGAGCCTGGGTAGAGGTTGCTGCTTTCTCTCCAGGGATGGGCAACTCTGGCGGGGGATGGCAGACTGGTGAATGTAACACATTATTTCTTCTCCTTCCCCCAATGTGGACGATGGAAGCACCCTTTGAAAGAAATCATTATATCCTGACATGAAACAGCTAAGCATGCGTGACAGTGGAGTCTGAGGAAAGCCATAGGCCTGGTGGATGAAGCCTTGCTTGCAGTTTAGTGTGACCTTTATTTCAGCTGCCTGTGGGGAGACAACACAACATGCTGGTATCATCGACATTTTGGGCCTTTGAGCTTCTTCCTAAAACAGAAATTAAGGACGTTTAGAAAAAGAGCCCAAGGACCCAGCAATACTACCCAGTGCCAAAGCTTCCTGACTGAAGAAAGGAGCTGGTGCCGAAAGTGGCTGGCTGCTCCTCTCCTCTCCTGTGGGCAGAGGCTCCCACTCAGAGTTTGTTTCCATGGGACATATGGAGATGTTCTCTGGTTGCCTCAGTGGGGAGGAGCTGCCATCCTCCAGTGGGTGGCTGCCAGGCATCCTCGAATTCATAACACAGCTCAGGACTGACACCGGCCCCAGACATCAAGCCCTCAGAGCTTCCGTGTACAGATGCAGCTGTTTACCGTTGTGGTTGGGGCTTCACACATGGCCCGTACCTTATTTCTCTAGGTTGGGCATGTAGGTGGTTTTGTTTTGGTGGTGCTATTGCAGATGGAATCCAAGGTTGTGTACATACTAGGCCAGTGCTCTGCCACTGAGTTTATACCCATACCCCTGGGCTATCTCTTGTGACCCCTTGTCGTAGCCATTGTGAACTGGAGGGGGTGCTGCTGCATGCCCTCTTCATGCTGTGTGTGGAGTCACCTTTATCCCCAGCTGTAGCCATACTGCTCCTCCTGAGGCTCTGGGAGAGGTGGCCATGGCCTGTGGCCATTAACTTTTACTATTGCCTTTTGAGGCCGAGTTCCTCTTCCCATGTGTTTTGGCAACCTGGGTTCTCCTTGGGTCTCCAGAGAATTCTCATCTGAGATTTCCTTCACATCCAGGGTTAGTGTCACTTCCTTCTGAGGCTTGGGAGCCATGGCCATCTGCATACGGTGCTCATAAGCACCTCCGCAGTCGATCGTTAGTCTAGCACCTTCTGACAGTTGACGGCTGACTGGTTTCAGCCTTTTATCTTCCCTCTTACGAGATTCAAGTGCAGTGACTCTGTCTGGACTTGGATGTCCCAAAGCTTCCTCTATTTTCCCAGAGGTCTTTGCATCCTGGGTGTTGCTAGACAGGTCTCCTGCTGATGGCAATTCTGTCCTTGCAGGCAGATCTCTTCGTTATGACCTGGCTGCTGGGGTACGTGGACCCCACAGAGCCCAGCTTTGTGGCGGCTGTGCTCACCATTGTGTTCAACCCTCTCTTCTGGAATGTGGTGAGTACCATGGCACTGGCACTGGCTAGCTAGTGAGCCTGGTGTGGTGGGGTCGCTGCTTTCAGCAACCAGGCACATGGACAGAGGGGTAGACAGTGTCTCTGTTCTCTGCCTTCCCATGCCTGTCATTGTCCTCTTCCCTTCTCTCTCCCGAGGTGGCACTCAGTGAGTGTACACTGAGGGGAGTTTCTTGCTTTTCTGGAGGCCCTGGGTCAATGTCAGGGTGATCTGGTGTGTCCCATCTGCATGGTGGAGGGCTTCCACCTGCTCACTGGATGGCCTGGGCTGTCCAGATTCTGACGCCTGCACCTGGCCTTCTCACTGGATGGCCTGGGCTGTCCAAGTTCTTTCCCATTCTTTTTCCTGGGTTGCTCTATGGTAGCACTGTTTTTCTTACAGGAAATTTTGAAAGTGGCCCCCACACTGGGAGGGTTTGCCTGATGAAAGAGAGGGACTAAAACCTGAAGAAAGTGATACCCATTTCATTATGGCAGAAGGAGATAATGGAGGCCCAAGAGCTCGCTGAGGCAGAGCCCAGGATGCTCTGTGATTGCCCTGGAGCTAGTCTGTAGAAGGCTGTGCTTGCTGCCAGTAGCGCACTGTTCCCAGACCATTGTCAGTTCAGCTGTGCTGGGGTGGGACACTGTATTCTTTTCATCTGGTTTATGGCTTGGATCTTTTTTTTCCACCTGGGGTGAGGATAGCAGGGTGGTTGGGGGCAGGGATGCTTGGCTCAGATCCACCACCTTCTGAATGTTTTGTCCCTGCACTCCTGAACATACTGGACCTGCCTTAGGAGGGGGCTGCTGGGCAGGGTCCATGTTAGCCAAGACCACTGTGTAGGTGTGACCTCCCCTTGCTCCTGAGAAACCATGGCCTTGGAGTGTACCACTAGAATGTGCCAGTGCTGGCCCTGGTTCCCGATAGCCTTCTGGGCAAGACCAGACACATGGTGCCTTGTGCCCTAAGCTTGCCATATTCACTCCTCACTCACCCTGGGCACTCTCTGTCCCACCTGTGTGTGCAGCATCTCTATGCTGTGGAGCCAGCACACCAGGCTGCAGGACCCTGTAGGGGACAAATACTGATTTGAGCCATGAGAGAATGTTTCCGTGTTTTAAAGGAGTCAGAGGACACCAGTACAGGGCATTCATTAAAAGGGCTCCTGGCCTGGCCAGGAGATTCTGCAGTCCTCACTCACTCTCCATTAGATGTGGTGTGCACAGTACTCTCCTGCAGGAGGCTGCTGGGCTCCATAGCTGGATGGAGCCTGTGTTCTTGCTGCTGGTTAGCAATTGCCTGAGTGTGGACTGGGCTCCCAGCACAGGGAGAACAGCTGGCCAAATGCATAATGGGTACTGGGGAATCCTTTTAGTGATGTCCAAGTTCCCTATGTTCATTTTCCAGTGACCCTTGAAGTACTATGTCTTTGCATACTTAATTTTGAAGCTGAGTTTGGATCATCGGAAAAGCCCAAACAGCCCAGATTCGGAGACAAATGACTGCTCTGTATCTGCATTTGTTATAAATGGTTCCTTTTTTTTGTCATAAGTTTTTTGTTTGCCTCGTTTTGAAAAGCATTATTCCTTGGAAGTATGTATAGTCATTAGTGGAAGAATGAGTGAGCTCTTTAGAGTCAGTTTAGAATGAGAAAAATGGCAGTATTGCGGTCGGCTCAGCTGAAGCTCAGAGGAGCTGCAATGGCACCTGGAGGCCGGAGGACAGGAAGCTGCTGTGAGCGCACGGATGCTGGAAGAGTAGTGCAATATCTTACTGACTGCAGCACTGGGCGTGGCTCGCTGTGCCCAGGCTATGTGCCTGGCATTTCTGCAAGGTGGTGCTGCCAGGTGCCGCCATTCTTACCCTAGGAAATGTGTTGGAGGAGGGTTTTAGCCCCTTTCTGTTGCTTTAATGCGATGGTTCTCATCCTGTGGATTGTGACCCCGTTAGGGGTTGAACAGAGGTTGCATATCATCTGTCTTGCATGTCAGATATTTACATTACAATTCATAACACTAACAAACTTACAGTGTAGCAATGACAATAATGGTACAGCTGGGGGTCACCACGACATGAACTATATTAAAGGGTCACAGCATTAGGAAGGCAGAGAGCCACTGCTTTAGCAGAATAACTGGTGCTGAGAACTGAGAGAAGGAAGAAAGATATTGAATTCATAATCTCTGGAAGATCCCAACAGTGTGGTGCCAGCATCCTGGTCAGGGCCCCTTAGATACATCAAAATATAACAAGGAAACAGAAAGGAAAATGGTCACGTGCACAAGAGGCCAAGTGTGTGTGAGTAGCTTCCATTTATAAGAGAAAGAGCGGTCCTCAGAGACCAGCACCACTCCCTTGCCAGGGGGTCTGCCATGATCAACAACCTCATGCTTGCCCTTCTTAAGGATTCCAACACCATGAGGCTGGAAACCAAGTCTTTGGCACGTCAACTTTAGTGGACCCATTGGAGTCATGTTCAAACCGTATCAAAGAGATTTATTCTTCAGATACTTATTGAGGGTACCAGTAAGAGTGTATGGGTCTGGCCCTGGTGCACTGGTCTCCTAGGAAGGGCAGTAAAGGAGTGAAGATATAAATTGACCCCTCAGGGATAAAGCAGGTAAGAGGGAGAGACAGAAAGGGCAGTCAGAGAAGGTCTGTCTGAAGGGCTGGCCTTTGACTGAAATGACACTTGCATAAGAGGGCCCTGGGTTTCTGGGGTTAAAGTTGCAGGACCTGAGTTGGTTTTATAGTGAGGGCAGTGGGGAGGCAGCCAGGGTGCGTAGAGGCCCAGATGGTGGCTTGCAGCAGAATTGGGGCCATGGAAGTGGGAGAAGGGGCAAGAAAAAGCCTGGCAGGATTACAATAGCAGCAACATGCCAGTTCTGTGGACCTCGTTTGGCCAGCTGGCTGAGCTGGGCAGCTGAGGAAGGTAAGATGTGAAGGATGAATGTGGCTTGTCTCAGGGACAGTGATGTTCATGGAGCTTCAGGAGAGGCCATATTGGTCTCTTGCCTGTTGCTCTGATAAGACAGCACAAGCAACATCGACTTTTAGAAGACAGGGTTTGTTTGACTTATGGTTCCAGAGGGCTAAGAGCCCATCGTGATGGGAGGCTTGGCAACAAGGGGCAAGCATAGTGGCTGGAGCAGGAAGCTTAGAGCTCGCATCACAAAACAGAGGGAACCAAATGAAAGTGCCAGGAGACTAAATTCTCAAAGCCCAGCCCGAATGACATAATTTATCTAGCAAGGCTGGTTCGCGTAGACTTCCTAAGCAGCAGCACTACCATGTGGGGACCAAGTGTTCAAGCCACCAGAGGCTGAGTGTGGGACTGTGCCTACGGTTGTAGAGTGGCTGTCCTGGGCTGAGCCTGGGGATGCAGGTTGGCTCTTGGGTTTGTCATCTGACCCCTGGACTTCAGCTGGAAGAAGTCCATTGGCAGCCTTGGGCTGGGTAGAGCCACTTTGGGTTGCAGTATTTGGACAGGTGGAGCCATCCTTCCTGGTCCACACCCATCTCAGTCCTCTGTCCCCCACTCTGACCCTGACCTCTGCTTGCTTTTTCCTTGCCTCATCACAGCTGATTTGCTTCATCTCCCCTTGGGGACCCTTGTTCTTGAGGCCTCTAGGAGCTCTCTTGTGTTCAGCCCTGATGAGGCCTTCCCAGCCCCTTTCTGCTTGGGTCTCTGGGGACTTTCTCACCAGAGTCTTCCTTTCCTGGGGGCCAGCTTTTCTGATTCTTCTTGCTGCCTTCCTGGTGTTCTTCTGCCCCTGCACATGTTTCTCCAACCCCTCATATTTATGAAGCTGGAGATATACACACAAAGGTCCGTCTGTACCAGAGAGGAGGCTGTTTGGGCATAGCAAGAAGTGTCAAGGTCATGAAAACTGTAGCGGGGCAGGGAGGAAGGGGCCAGGATACTCTTAAGGGGCCATATGGTGACCTCACTGTGAGGTATGGCTCTCTGTAGCCCAGACTCTGCTCAGAGGTCTAAAAGCCCAGTGTCTGCAGCCCATCTGGGTGCCTTCAGGACTCAAGGGAGCTGGGCCAAGGTTTTCTCAGTGTACTCTTCTCTCCCTGTCCCTGTAGGGGAGGTGTCAGAGGGAAGCCTGGCCACCATCTCCTGCGTTGACACCAGGGTCTGTCTTCACCAACTACAGCTGTCAGTAGGAGTAATCACATGACATCAGACCCTGGGTCTGTTGCAGGCACTTGCGCTGCTCTAGCTTCTAAGCTGGTGGGTGTCACAGGCTCAGGATACTGACAGGGAGGGCAGAAGTACAGTTCTCAGCCTGGCCAGGGGCTTTTGTATCAAGAGTCTTTTTTTTTTTTTTACCTGCATCCTTGGTTAACCTGGGCCCTTACTGGAAGTATGGTCCCTGCTCTTCTAGGGTTTCTAGAAGACTTTTGTCCCTGTGGCCTGTGGTGACCTTTGTCAGCTCACCTCCCTGATCTTTCCCCCTCTTGACCTGCCTTTTCTGACTCTAGATTGCAGACATTTGGGGTCAGCTACAGAGTCCACTGTAGCATGATCAGCAGCCCTAGCCCCTGCCCAGCTGAGGTCAGGAACACAGTGGACAGTGGCCCCAGTAGTCTGAACGCCCACTCTGTATCTCGTGTGTCTCTTAGTGCGGCTGCTAGCATACTGCTCCTGTCTGTATCCCACAGTGCTCCAAAGTGCTCGCTTTTCCACATTGTCTCCAACCTGCCCCACAGTGTTCTGGGTAGCAGCCACTGTGGCCTGCATCTGAGGGGTCCAGCCCCTGTCTCCTTCAGTGCTCACCACCTTGAGCCTTATATAGTCAGTGCCCGATGTTTTCATGAACATGTGCTGGCTTATCACTTGCCTTCTGTGATGATGGCATCCAGTGAACACATTCTGTATCCATCCGATGTGCACACTTGTTTCCTCTGGCAAACCTGGGAAGTAAAGCACTCACTACAGGGTCTATGACAGGTCCCAGGAGGATGGGGTAGATGGCCCCATGCAAGCTTGAGTGGCCACACTTTCTTGGTCAGAACCCTGGAAAGCCAGACCCTGGACCCCAAAAATGGCCTTGAGCTTGGGCTGTTTACTTGAGGAAATGTCACACAAGCTTTGGTATCCTTGGCTAGATGGAACAGATTGCTAACAACAGGCAGCAGCCAGCAGAGACAGCCTGTTCTGACACTAGGGCTGACTGTGATGGATCATAGAGTCTGGTCCTGAAATAGTTCATTTCATGGCCCTGGATCTGGAGTGAGGGGGGATGGGCTGCTGTTAAGACCCTTTTCAGGGGGCTAGAGAGAGAGCTCAATGGTTAAGAGCATTGGCTGTTCTTCCAGAGGATGTGGGTTCAATCCCAGCACCCACATGGCAACTTACAACTGTCTGTAACTCCAGTTCCAGAGGATCTGACACCCTCACACAAACAAATGTGCACATTAAAAAAATGAAACAAAATCTCATAACTGGATAAAGTGGCGCATGCCCTAATTCCCAGCACTTGGGAGGCATAGGCAGGTTGATCTCTGTGAGTTCAAGAAGATCAGCCTGGTTTGTACAGTGAGTTGCAGGACAGCCTGAGGTACATAATGAGAACCTGTCTCTAATAATAGTAATAATAATAATAATAATAATATAAAGACGCTGGTCAGGACAAGTGGTATGGCAGGGCAGAGCTCCTCACAGGTCCCTTCCATGTAGTCTTGTTGCTGTAGATCCAGCCACTCTCTGAGGTCAGCGAGCTGTTGTCCTTCCCCAAAGGGGGAGGGGCATACCCTGACCCTTCTGAGGAAGTGTTGCTCAGACCAGCTACCCACAGGCCACCAGGCTTCACAACCACCGCAGGGTAAGTCCAGCTGCAGGCAGATACCATCTGAAGCTTGGGAGGTGGCTGTCTGTAGTCCAGAGGCCTCCTGGCGGCCTGAGACAATGGTTGCTGTGTCTGGGGAGCTAGTTTGAGAAAGGTCTTTTCAGTTTTCAGGACTTGGGAAGAACTCTCTGTGCTGTACACAGCAGGATATTTGCATCCTGGGCCTGGGTCTGATGGCACAGGTGCCTTGGAAGAAGTTTAGGGCCGCTGGACAGTAGGTGGCACTGTGGGCTAGAGGCCTGCTTCCCTGATCCCCAAGGAAGAAGAGGAGAGAATGGCAGAAGGGAAGGCCTGAGACAGGTGACAGTAAGGAAAGTGGAAGTCAAAATGGGGGAAGAAGTGACAGTGAGGGAGACAGTGACAGTGGGGGAGGAGGTGATGGTGAGGGAGGGGGTGA
>LOEQ01000392.1:288008-300478 GCA_001685075.1 Bramus lutescens
AAAAAAAAAAAAAGACTAGAGAATGCAAAGGAAGAATAAAAAAAAGGTCTGAAGGAAACCATCAAGAGAGTGTATGAGTGTCTTTTCCCTTCCCCCTTACCCCCCAGATAAAATGGTCGCAGTCCGTGCTGACTCTGTGGGTTCCCTTTGAGCCCTGCACTGCTGGAGGCTGGTCCCCCAGACAGCAGTACTCAGTGGTGGTGATTTACGAGGATGTGATGGTGAGAGAAGTGGAGGGGATAGCGAGGGGGTGTTCTCTGCAGACCCATCTACTGCTTGTTTGTTTGTTTGTTTTCAGGACGGGGTTTCTCTGCATGTAGCCCTGGATGTCCTGGAACTCACTCTGTAAACTGGGCTGGACTCAAACCCAGAGATCCTCCTGCCTGTCTTCAGAGTGCTGGGATTAAAGGCGTGTGCCAACACACCTTCTTATAAAGGAAGACATTTAATTGGGGCTGGTTTACAATTCAAAGGTTTAATCCATTATTGTCATGACAGTAAACATGGCAGCATGCAGACAGACATGGTGCTGGAAAAGGAGCTGAGAGTTGTATATCTTGGTCTGCAGGAAGCAGAAGGAAGACTGAGACACACTGGCCAGACTTGAGCTTCTGAGACCTCAAAGCCCATCCCCCACTCCTCCATCCCTCTAAGTCCCCATCCCTCCACCCCTCCCACCTGACAAAGCCACACCTATTTCAACAAGAGCACGCCTCCTACTGGCCACACCTCCTAATAATGCCACACCCTATGGGCCAGGCATTTAAATTCCTGAGCCTATGAGGGCCATGACTATTCAAATCACCAGAAGCCCTCATAAGGGTAGGGTCAAGGGGTCTCAGCTTGGAAGGTAGTTGGGTAAAGCAGCTACATAAATGGGTATCCTAGTTAGGTTTCTAGTGCTGTGATAAACACTGACCAAAAGCAACTTGGGAAGGAAAAGGATTATTTTACTTACAGGTGCTGTGGAAGTAGCTCCTGCAGCATACAGGTCACGGTCAGTCAATGAGGGAAGCCACAGCAGGAGCTCTAGGCAGGACTGAAGCAGAGACCTTGGAGGAATGTGGAGGAATGCTACTCACTGGTTGCTCCATAGAGGAATGCTACTCACTGGCTTGCCTAAACTTTGTTTAGCTGCCTTTCTTATACAATCCAGGACCACCAGCCTAAGCGTAGCACTGCCCACAGTGGGCTGGGCCTTCCTACATAATCATTAATCAAGAAAATGCCCCACAGACATTCCCACAGGTCAGTCTGATGGAGGCATTTCCTCAGTTGAGGTTCCCTCTTTTGAGTGGCTTATTTGTGTTGACAAAACCTAACCAGTACAACGGGGAAGGATGGGATCAGTGGCTCCCCACCCCCGACAACCACAATGCTATCATGATACTTACACCATAATGACCCCCTTTGTGTCCCTGGCATATTCTCAAGGGACAAAACTGATAAAATGAATATATATATTTAAGGGGATTTATTAGACTGCTTACAGGATGTGATCCAGGTAGTCAAACAACAGCTGTCTCACACTGGAGAGGCCAGGAGTCTGGTTGTTCAGTCCACGAGACTGGATGTCTCAGCTGTCCCAGTATGGTGCTGGAGTCCTGGGAGATTCTTGGGAGCTGCTGGTCTCAAATCTATGTTGGAGTCCCCAGTAAAGTTGGTTCCAACATTAGTGAAGTAAACAGCAGAATAGATAAACTTGCCAGTGATAGTGGGGACAAGCTTGCAAAAAACCCCATCCTTCTTTTATATCCTATTATGTGGGCTGCCTCCAGAAGGTGCTGCTCACTTATAGGGTCAGAGAAGTTCCTTGACAGGCCTGAGTCACCCAGTGCTAGTATGGAACTGGGCCTGCCTTCTCCTGTTCTCTCCTCCACCTGCCCTTATTTATATCCACAGCCACAGTGCAGCATGCACTCGTGTACAATCTGAGATGTGGTGTGCCGTGCTGAAGAAGGGTAGAGACATGGCCTGGGGTGGCAATGTGGCCTGGCCTGGCCCAGATATGCCAAGTACTAGGCCCTGCTGTCACCAATACCTGTTAGAGCCTGGGTGGGGCCACACGTGCCCTGCGGTCCTGTAGGGATTTCTATGCGGTTTTATTTCTGGGCTGGTGTGCGCTTGCCTATGTCAATATTTTGAGTACCTGTAGGTCTTCCTGTGGGTGGGACTGCACATGGGACAGCCTCATAAGGTGGTCACGTGGAAGTGATAACTTCTGTGTCTTCCAGCTTGCCACCTTTCCTGGCCACCCTTAGCTGCTTGGTGTAGCCATGTCTTTCCACTTCACTGGGCCTCTGAGCACACTCAGGCCCATTGTTCCCCTTCTGCTTCTTAGTACGTGGGCCTGGGCAGGACTCCTGGCTTCTCAGAGCCTTGAGTTTTCTCCTCTGTAAGTAGGGGTAGGGGTAGCGGCCTGGCATGTTGCTGCAAGACAAAGAAGGTCTTGGTGAGAAGGGTGCCCAGACCTGCATTGCAGTTGCTGTGCTGAGCTCTCTCTTCTTGCCTGTGTCCTCTCTCTCAAGGTTGGCAGCTCTCTGGTTTTCCCAGGACTGACCTGTCCTCTTGCCTGTAGGATCCACACAGATTTCTGTAGAGTGTGCTCACCGGGCACCCACCCTGTGACCTACTCATGGGTCTTGGGTGTTGTTTGCTGAGTAGCTGCCAGCAAGGCTGGAGCTGGAGCCTGGGAACTGTGCCTTGGTTTCCTTCCCTGTGAACCAGCATCAGGGGAAGCTCTCCCCATCCCCGTATTGTGTGACATTATTCCTGGGGAGGTATGAACAGATAGCTGCTCACACTAGAGAGGGAACTGATGACAGATCAAAGTACCGTGTCAATGTTCTACAATGATCTGCAGCACTGGTGCCCCAACACCCAACTTGGTGAACCAATACGTTTTCTTGGGGTTGCTTACAAGAATACGGGTGAAGGAGCAGAAATAACTCAAAGACAGCTGCATCATCAAGCCACTGCAGTATGAGTGACAGCTCATGAAAGCTGGGAACCTGGGGCACACTGCACAGCCTGCAGGCAGCACAGCAGGTGGAGAGCATCCTTCCCAGGCAGCTCAGGTGGTCTGAGTGTTTTTCAGATAGTCTGACTAGTTCCTTTTAGGTTTTTCAGCTTGTCCTGACTCTTCCCGGAAGCTCTGCTAGTCTGAGCCTCTTCTAAAGCCCCCAGCTTGTCTGAGGGTATTTCTTAGCAATCCTTACATATATCCATGTAGGGAGGGAGTGGCCTAGCAAGGCTGGTCAGTTTGAGGACTTCCTGAGTTTGAGGATCTTCCTACAGCATACAGCGTGGAATGCTTCACCTCCTCTTGGAACATCTTGCTGACTCACCTCCCTGGAAACATCCTGTCTTAAAATATCCCACTGTTTCACCTCCTGGCACATCCTGTGTCTTAGGAGTGAAGGGGTGTCCCTCCAAGATGGAAGGTTTTAATCTTGGAGGAAACAGCTACCCAACACCCTGTCTAGCCTGTAGTGAAAGCTAATGAAATAACACCCTGAGGCAAGTACTCAGGACAGTGCTGGGCAGGCTCAGGCTTGGCAGGGGCAGCTGTGAACATCATTTGTCCTGTCCCACTGGTGTCTAGTGTGCTGGTTTGAAAGAAAATGGCCCCAAAAGAGCGTGGCGCTATTAAGAGGTGTGGCCTTGTTGTCACCTTTTGCGGGGGGGCAGGCTTTGAGGTCTCTTTTACAAGCTTCCCGCAGTGTGACAGTCAGTTGACTTCCTTCTGCCTTTTGGTCAAGATGTAGCCGGCTCCACGCCTGCATGCTGCCATGCTCCCCATCATGATGGTAATGGACTGGACCTCTGAAACTGTAAGCCACCACTTCAATCAAATGTTTTCTTTGTGAGAGTTGCCATGTCATGGTGTCTTTTTGCAGCAATAGACACCTAGTAAAGGTGACTGGGGTACATGGGTCCTAATGATCCCATGGGATCCTCTGGGCCCTGAGAACAAATAAGAGCAAATAAGGGTTCAGAGGGAGGGCAGGGAAGTGGGGGAGAACGTGGACAAAAAAGCACCGAAGGGGTCTGAGCACTTCCTTGTCGCATCTGACACACGCCAGGCTGGGTTGGAAGGCAATTATGGGCAGCATGCAGGGAAGGGCAAGGTGGAACTGCGTGGATGTAGTGGGTGGAGGAGCCAGGTGCTGCCTTGCACCTATCATTGACCTGGGAACAGTGTCAACACGGCTGGCTGGTTGTATGGGAAGTCATAGGCACGGTGAGACCCCTTCACCCGTCACTGCACTGCGCCTTGGCTCTGTGGCACTTTCTCTCACGGGTCCACTTGATCACCAGCACTGACATTTGTGTTGATTTGCCTCTTCCACTGTGGGTTCTGTGGCCTCTTCTTTTCTGTATTCCTCCCAGCCTTCTGGGCCCCATATAGTAGCAGGTAGGGTTGTGGGCTCTGGTAGACTGGGCAGGCATTTGGGACAGCATCTGTTGCTGATTTTCTGTATATATTTGGGGAAGTTCTCTGCCTTTTCAGGGCCTCATTTCTTCCTCAGATGACTCTACCTGGGTGTTTGTTTGGTGTTAAGAATCAGATTATTTGCGCCAAGGGTGAGACACATAGGTGGCTGTTTTTGAGGGGTGGTTTATCCTGTTGTGTGAAGGATGCAAGGACCAGGAGGGTAAGAAGTCACTTTTGCTTTTCGTCCAGCTGGGTACCAATTCATTTTCATTCTCTTCCTCCAGTTTAGCCAGCGCCTCCTATTGCTCTACTTGTCTCCTAGCAGGAAGCCAACTATAGTGTCAGTCATTTGGGCCTCTGGTTCCTGGCCCTGTCCACCAGGGACTGTTCCATCTCTGTTGATTGGCCAACCTGGCTGATTCTTTGGCTGGTTTTCGGCTCTCTCTTGCCATCTGCAGTACCCTTTTCCCTGCAAACCCTCTGGAGGAGCAGGGCTGGCTCTTAGCTCACCTTGCCATTCCACAGTCTGGTAGCCAGAACTTTCTCTAAGATGTTACCTGTTGTTGCGTGCCGTCCTGCCCTGTCTCCTTTAGCTCTCTGAGAAGACTTGTGTCCGTCCATTGTTCTCCTACTGACATTCTCTAGCTGTTTCTTACTGTGGTTTACTTCTCTAGGCAGTCTTGCTCTGTCCCACAGGCTGGCCTGCATTCTGTACAACTGGGAATATGGGTGCAGTCCGAGTCTGGTTCATGGTTTTGCTCATTCAATGCCCATTTCCTGAACGTTTCCCCATGGAATACACTGTTCTGGTAGGAGTTGTGGATATTAGAAGTGAACAGGAAGTCAACCTATCTGGGGAGTCTGCTGATTGGCCTCCCTGGCTACTGAGTTCAAAGCAAGATGAGCCTGTGAAGCTGCCAGCTATCTGGCCAACCTCTTGCCTAGCTCTGTGGGCACCAGCGTTTCATCTTCCATGTCTCATTTCCGTTTCCATCCTGTTTCATGCTTGTGCTTTTGTAGGCTCCTCGCTTTTTATAATAAACCGTGGGACCAAGAAACAAAAGTTTCAGAGCCTAGTGTAAGATAACTGGTTGGGCTTGTGCTTGACCCACTTAGGGAAGCTGGGAAAGCAGCATGGCTCTAACTGGCTGTGTCTTAGGTGGAATGGAGCTGGGCAGGTAGCCTGGGCCTGCAGCAGGCTGCTTAGAGGTCAGGGAGGGGCTTCTGTGACTGCAAGGGTAGAAGTATGGACGGAAAGGGCTTAGGGGAGGTAGGGGAGGGCTTGGGCATTAGAGGTAAATTATGCTTCCCTTGAGCCCCTGGGATCTTCAGGATCTGTGATCTTGTTCTCTCCCCATCCTGCTCTTTGGCTGAAGATGAGAGCCCGTGGTACTGCCACAGTGCCACTGGACTGTCCCTGCATATCTGGTTCCCCATTAGCACCAGAGGACCTGCCGTAGGAGTCTTTCTGGCCAGCCAAAGTGTGCCCCTCACCTTCTCAACTTCCCCTGCTTTGTGGGACTCATCTGGCGTCTGCTAGGAGAGACAGGCTGCTTCAGAGCCCCTGCAAGTGTTAAGAGGCGCACAGGAAGCCAGCAGGAGGTGAGACTGGCCCTTAGCAGTGCCAGCATGGCCAGGGTGTCTGATGCCTTGGGCACTTGCTCCAAGCCTTTCTTTTGGGCAGTGGGCTGTGCTGAATTTCAGTGGCCAGCTTGAAGTTTTAGGGATGTGAAGCTGATCAGGGCCTGGCCATGCTCTGGGGAGCCCGTGGTCTGCACAGGTCCATTTGCCTCTGAACTCTTAGGTCTTTTCCCTTATCCTGGTGCCTAGAATTGATCCTAGCCTGCCATTTGTGGCTCCCATGTGGGTATCATCTGCTTTCAGAGAGGGTGAGGCCTGAGGATGGGTGCACGCACTTGTGAACATATAGAAACTTTGTGTCCTTCCTCCCTGGCCTTTCACTTGGTGTTGTATGTATTTTAAAAAGTCTGGTGAAACCTCACTGGCTGTTATTGGTGAAACTCTACAGTTCAAGGGCTCTTTGGTAGAGGGCCCCTGAGACTTAGCACATGTCTGCTGGCTTTGAACGTGGCCAGAACCTGGGGAAGCAAGCTGCTCCACCCCTGCCAGTGGATTGGAGTGTGCTTAAAATGTAGTATTGATGCCTCTGAAGCTGACAGCTTTCCCTGAAGCAGGCAGGATGTGGTTGGGAAATTCATAAACAGTGGTGTATTGACATCTGTTGCTCCTTTGTGGACTGTCAACTTCACCATGTTTGCGGACAGATAAAGGGTCTGACTTCACAGCCTGTGGCTCCAGAGGCTGGATGCCTCCTTTCCTCTGAAACCTAGCCTCCTCAATGTGAGGTACTTTGGAGAGAAACAGTGTAGACAGAGGGGAGAACGGAGGCGGGGCTGAGGACTCTTGGACCTCGAGGTCTGCTCCACAAGGTCCTGCTCTGGTTTCTGCCTGACTCCTCCAGGCCACAGATCCAAAGCCCTCACTCAAATCTGCTTTAGACACTCACTCTGGTGCTCCTCATCTGCTGCCTGGGTGTGTGCCAGGTGGGAGGGAGGGACGAGTGCTTATGAGATGCAGTGTGTTCACCTGTCATGGCCAGGAGATGGCTTTTTCAAGATGGCAGCAGGTGACAGGGGAATCAAGGAGAGTTATCTATGCTTGACTCTCTGGTATCATTTGAACAATTGTGTGAGTGACCTGACGTCTCTGTAAGTGGCCATGCATGGGAATCTGGGAGGTGTCTGGGTCAGTCTGGTCCTGGAAGTCGGGTAGACATGAGGCTCCTCAGTGTGCTGAAAGGACATTGGTGTTCCAGAGTGAGGGACTGGCCTGTAATTTCATCTGAGGTGTTTCTTTGAACCAAAGGGACCATCAGCCTACCAGGGGACCCACATGGTTGTTGATGATGGGTGCTCATTAGTGTTCTCCTTTCTTCTTCAGTCTCTTGAGTCCTCAGAGCCTTCCCAAGGCAGCAGGGAGCATCACAGGCAGGTGAGAAGACCAGCAGTCCTGATGTGTGCTGTCTTATAGGTCCATAGCCTAGCCTAGGGTAGCCACCTTAAGAATATGTTCTATTCCTACCTGCTGGCCTGGTGACAGGTAAGTGGCAGGTAGAAGGGGCAGCTGAGCCTCCTTTCCTGGGCTGGGGGTGCAAGCTTCTGAGCTGTGAGGGGTCTTGTTCTGTACCTATTTTTTGTCTTTGCTTCTGACTTTGTTCCTGGATTGAGAGGCAGCAACTTTAGCTCCTTTCTGGCCTTGGGTACTACTAGGTCTACAGAGAATACAGTACGTAAAAGCCTTCTGAACCTCCAGCTGGACAGGTGCTCTTCATACTCGAGTGTTTCCCTGCAGGGAGGGTTGTAGCAGGGGATTCTGGGAGCTAAGGAAGGAGCTGGGCTGCTCCAGCTAGAGACTATCACAGTGTTGCCCCCAACCAACCCAAGCCTATTACCCCCACCCGTGGCTCCTGCTGAGAGAAGAGGCCTCCGGGGGAGCAGCATGTTCTCTGTTCAGAAGACAATGTTCTCAGGTGGATTTACACCTCTTCCACCAGGAGCTTGGAAAATGAGGTGTGAGGTGCTAATTTTAGACCTTTGGTCTCCATGCCAAAATGGCAGCAGGATATTTAGAAAGAAATAATGAAGGCGTGGCCTGGTCTCTTGTTAATTGTCGGTCACACACATTTCCATAAAAGAAACAGGACCTATCAGGATTGCATGTTGCTATGGGGGGCCTCTCAGCATCTGGACCTCTCAGTTGCCTGGCCTGGGGTGACTCGGCACCTAGGTTAGCCTAAGGTCTCTGCAGACAGCAAATGTGTTTTCGTGACAGAAGTTTTTTTTCCTACAGTGACAGAGCATGGAGACAAGCTTTCCCGAGTGCCTACTGCAGCCCTTTGGTGTAAATTCTTAATAGTTAGGAGATGAAAAGGACAAGAAGTCTGAGCAGGCAAATGAGGTCACTTGTTAGCCAGAGCTTCCACGCACGGGCTGGCTTCACATCTGAGAACACCCAGCTTTTAGTGAACTCTCAGGCTATTTTGTCCTCTCTGTCTTCTGGCTGGCAGTCTTTCTGAGTTACCCAGGCTCCCCATCCTCCTGAGTTCACCAGGTGCCCTTGGCCCCAGCTCTATGTTGGTAAGCTTCTTGCTGCTATCTTCTGAAGTCTGTTTGTGCTCAGCACTCCTGACCCTCATGTTACTGCCCAAGGGCCTGGTGTCCTGCTCCCCTCCTGCCCAGTGCTTTGTACCACATTTCCTGCCTCCAAGTGACTGGTTGTTAGAAGGCAGTGAGAAGCAAAAGCAGCAGGAGCTGAGACAGGACCGTCTGTCCCCTCAGCAGTGCTCACCCTCGTAGGCACCCTTGGCAGGACTGAGAGCACAGACTTGTGGCAACCCTCAGAAACCACGATCAGAGCTGCTGCTGGCACCTTAGGTGGCTGTCTGCCAGTTTTCATCAGGAATAGTTTGTTGTGTTTAGTTGTTCTACAGTAACTGCATTCAAAACTTTAAAGTAGGTAGTACCTGTGTGTGACAAACCCTCACTAGTACCACAAGCTGTAGGTGAACGTGTCTCCTCTGACTCTCTCCTGCACCCTGTTGCCATTTTTTAGGGATCCTTCTTAGATTTCATTTGTGTGAGGTGTCTCAGGACACAAAAGAACTGCCAGTTGTCTGTCTGTCTGTCTGTCAGTCTGTCTATCTATTTACTTTTGAGATAGGGGTCTCTGTGTAGCTCTGGTTGTCCTGGAACTTACTCTGTAGAACAGGCTGGCCTCAAACTCAGTGATCCACCTGCCTCTGCCTCTCAGTGCTGGGATTGAAGGCATGAACTACCACACCCAGCTAAGACCACCTGCTTGATATTGCAGAGTCTTGTGTGCCCTTCTGGGTCTTTCCCTCCACACATACTTGGGTATGCTGAAGTGCTAGCTGTGATGCCCCCGCCCCCAAGCATCCCATGACCCTCAGTGGGTTTGGAGGTTGTTCACTTGCTATCTGTACAGCCTCTTGGGCACAGCTGCCCAATCAATAGTCTGTCACAAAGGTGCCCTCTAATTCTTGCCTTATTCCCTCCCTGGTGGCTCTTTGACTTGTTCCAACATTTCTTACTATATAAACAGTGCAGATATGAACTGCCTCATGCCTCTCATGGGCCCCATGGGCAGGCCTATGACTGGTCTTCAGTAGACATGGAACTGATGGATGACAGTGACATTGGCAGGGAGGGGACTGTGTTTGTGAAGGATGGAGACCCAGTGTCCTAAAGTAGGCTGCTTCAGTGTGGCTCATGCAGTCTGAGTGTCACAGGGGCCTCCAAACTCTGTCCTATCTGTATATTTGCAAAGCACTGTGGGGCTGCTTAAACCTGACTTGATAAGTGGGACAGCAGACCTATGCCAGATCGTCCCCCAGAGAGCCTGAGCTGCAGCAGGCTGTGGCAAGGCAAAGAGATTGCTGTTCTGTCACATTGTGTGTCCTCCCAGCATCTTTGTCCTCTGAACCATTTTGGTGTGTGTGTGTGCGGTGGTAGTGGGGGTACTAATTATCACAGAACATGATATTTAGGATTTAGACTGTACCCAGTGAGCTGAGAGAGTCCCTGTGCCCAGTTGCTGCCAGCCTCTAGCTGTCAGACACTGCTTCCAGGGACAGTCACACCACTCTGTGAAGTGGTGTGGAGATTGGGTTTCTGCGAACAGGCTGGCGTTTTCTGTTCCTCATGGCTGTGGGCCAGGGTACATACTCCCCATGCTGATGCCACCCCCAGCCAGAGGAGTGCATAGTCTCAAGGGGGAAGATCACAGGCATGGGATAGCCACATAAGCACCAAGTGGTCTTGCAAGCGTGATGTGGATGTGCAGACACCAGTTGGACGTGTGGACATGGTAGCTGTGAGACTCCTCCAATCTGCTGTACTTCAAAGCTAAGGAACCTCATTGCCAGCAAAAAGGAACCCTCGCCTCTTTTGCCCGAGCCTGAACAGCATGTCACTGCTGTAACTGTGACCTCTAGCCTATGTCTGTGTGAGCTGGTAGTTGCAGGAAGCTGGGTGGAGGCGTGAGAGTAGTCTTCACTGTCTCTGGTGTGTTTTAGAGACCTCAAAGTGTTCTAGAAGAAAAGTTGTTTTTAAAATATGCTTATCACTGCAGAAGGTTGGGACCATGGCTTGGACAGAGTCCATTGTAGGAGGAAGTCATCCTACTTCTGGAAATTTACACTGCTGCCAAGTCGGCCCTGCCACCATTCTGCTAGCCCGTGTCACCATATACTCACAGCAACACCAGTGCATCATACTCAGCCTGGTGTTTAGTCTTGACTGCCAGCCTGATGGGATGTAGAAAACAAACCTCCAGACATGTCTGTGAGGGTGTCTGTGTGGGTGTCTGAGGGTGTCCGTGAGGGTGTCTACAGATCCTTGAAGTGGTTGAAGATTACGTATCTAGGCAGAATACAGTCTCTATGTATCTAAAGATCCTAATTAGATCAGCCACTTGGTACTGGTTTTACAAGCATGAAGGCTGCAAGATTTCATTGGATGTTGAGCTACGCATAGTTCCAGAGAGCTGCTGCGGCTAGGCAGTGTGTAACAGGGTCAGAGTCCCTACAAGGGGCCCTGAGAGCCCATTACATGAAGCCTGACCTGCAGAGGAGATCCTAGGATGCTGGGCATGTCAGGACAAAGAGATGTCTGCAGAGGAGAGTTGCAGGCAGAGTGGGGCTGACCGTGTGTGCTAAGGTTCCCTTCCTCACCCCTCTTTCCTTGCCATAGCCCAGGCACTGATGATCATGAGGGAGAGGAAACATCAAGCAGGGGGTTGTGGCCCTTAGACAAGCCTTCCAGAAGGAGCTTGGCTTATGGGCATACAGTCAGAGCCGAGGGACTATGTGGGATATGGGCAGGCTGTACAAGGACTTATGCACATGAATTTTCTATTGCCCAAAGTCCTTTCTATGACTTAAGAAGTCTCCTTTTCACCTGCTGGCGGTAGTGCACACTTTCAATCCCAGCATGGGAGCAACAGAAGCAGGTGGATCTCTCTGAGTTCGAGGCCAGCCTGGTCTACAGAATGAGTTCCAGGATAGCCAGGGCTATACCAAGAAAACCAAAACAAACCCCCAAAACAAAAACAAAAAACCTGTCTTGGAAAAACAAAAAAGTCTCCTTTTCAATTTTTAGGTCTCAGGGTGAAGGTTTCCCTCCCCAATTCCCCCACCACAACTTTCTCTGTTCCTGGACAATGATATCTCTTGGATCAGAATGTAGAATCTGTGCCCCAACAGAGAGGAGGACTACTGAGGGCAGAGGTCACACCCAATGTCTGGTACATGGCTTCCTAACTGTGTGTGGAGCTGTGTAAGCTGTATGTGCATCTGAGCCTGGCCTGTGTGGTGGGCATCAGTAGTTTGCAGATTCCTCCCTTTGATCCAACAGGCGTGAACTTGACTGTTGAGCTCCCAGGGCTCATTCCCAGTGTCTTCCCATTGCCATAACAACAGAGCTGCTACTAGGAAACATTGGGTGCCCAAGGATGTATTGGGCTTAAAAGTGGACACAGTGTGCAGGGCAGGAGGCAGCTTGGCACCTCTAGAAGGACATGCCCTCAGCTGGTATAGATGGTTCTATAGCCCTTTAGTTATAAGGCCCACAGCTGTGTGTTTCTGCTCTTTAGAAGGGCAGGAAAGCAAAGCTAAGCCTAATGGACCAGGGCCTGGGTCATCACAAAGTCAATGAAACAGAATCAGCATTCCCAGGACTGTCTCTGTGAGGATAATGAGACAGCTTTTATCGTTATGCCCTTTCAGCAACCAGCAGCTCATTGGGAATTTCTAACCTGCTTCCAAAGTATGAGCCCTGGGAGCCACCAAGGACCCATCCTTCCATGAGACTCTTCTTGGTCACGCTTTCCTACAGGAGAATATACTTGGAGCGTGTAGTATGGGGACTTGGTTGAAGCAGGACCAACAACTCAGCCTTGAGGTTGGTGGCAGGCTGGCAATGTTGAGTGGCGG
>LOEQ01000392.1:310064-326276 GCA_001685075.1 Bramus lutescens
GCTGATCGTGGACGGAAACTGTGAGGTGAGACTAATCATGGACAGAAAGAAACCTTGGAAGCTGTGAGGTGAAACAACCCTCTGTCACTGCCATCAGTCACCTCTGGTGTTTGAGATCATGTTGGGGAACTGCCTAACACAGCAGGAATGCAGCCCTGGGCACACAGACCCCACATGGTGGCTGCCCTGTGGAAACTGAAGACACCGGGTGGCTTTGTGGACTAGGAAATGCCTTCTCTCAGAGCATGTGGACTTGATGTCCATCTGGCCATGCTCAGGAGGAAGGTGGCCCTGGAACTAATCCTCCCAAAACCCGGTTCTGTACCACTTGGTGGGAGGAAGCTCTGCAGATTGGGTGTTGACCTGGAGTGTGGTGGCTCATACGCCTGTTTCAGCACTGACTGTATATGTGAAGGATGGCCTGAGGTATCACAGCCTGCAGGAAAGTGGCCCTGGGTCTCCAACAGCGGGTAAAGAAGTAGAAGAATAGCTCTGTTTGGCTTGAGCTGGTTCAGATGTGAAATATCAGTTATTGACTGCACTCAACCCTCCTACCAGGTGGCTACCCTGCGATCTCTTCATCCAGTCTGGCAGAGCTGGTTGCAATAGCAGGAGGCCATAGGACTTAGGTGTGGCATGAGGGATGCTCTTTCCCATTCCACAGCTGTCTGGCTTTCAGCAAGTTCCTGAGCCCCCAGTGCCTTCGTTCCCCCTCTATAAATTTTGCATTTGACAGAAGAGTCTATGAGATACCCATCTGTATGCATGAGGGACACTTACAGACTTGTCCGAGCTGTGCCTGTCCCCTGTTGTGTCCCCACGACTGGGAACAAGGCTGTGTTATGAGGTGCCTGCAGATAGGAGCTCCATCTTGAAATTCTCCTCCCTCCAGTGACAAAGCTTCACTTTATCAATAGGAACTGCAAGTCACCAACTACATTCTTGGCCAGCCTCAGCCGTTATGTTTTGGGTCAGAAGAGTCATGAGCTGGGTTTGCCCTTTGCTGAGCACAGCCTGGCCATGCAGGTGTCTCTTGCCCCCCTGAAGACTTAGTTCCTTGGTTCCTAAGTAGTGTTTTTCCTTCAGCGACCCTGAGGAGGCACTGTATTCAGTTCTGCCCCTCTGGGATCTACCCATAGTAGGGTATCTGGCTGTGGTGAAGGGACAGGCTCTTTTGTACTGATGTTGTGACAGTGTGACAGCGTGCTCACATGGCATCTGTAGACAGAGAGCTGGAAGAGGGAAACACGGCCTAGATGGGGGCATCTGAGGCAAGAATTTCCCAGCCATGGAAATGGCTGTAGGAGTGAATGGTTCATGAAGTGTATATGCCTTAGAGCATGGTGGGAATGACTCAGCTCTTCCCATAAACCCCTGGGGTGGATCAAAATGCAAGTTCTGAGGCCACGTTCCAGTGGAGCCTGGGAGTCTGTATTCTGACAGGCTCCGTGATGATGCTGACCTGGGAATCCCGCTGGGTGCAATGGGTTTTGAGAAGGGGAGAAGGCCAGCCTAAAGGGAAGCAGCTGCAGAGAGCAGAGCTGTGTCCCAAGGCTCTCTCAGTGTCAAGGTGTTCCAGCCTGGATGGTCTGTGGGGATGGTGTCCAGGGAGAAGAAGCTTATCTTCTTCCCCCACGGCTGTTGCAGGCACTGCAACTTCTTTGCATCTCAGGAAGACGTCGTGCATGCTCTGATTTCTTCCACTCACCAAAGTCCACTGAGGACCAGAGACAGACTTGTGTATGTGATGAAGCCCCATGACCCTGAGAGGTACCAGGAAGGCCAGAATTGTGGCTGCTGCCTTCCTGCATGGTGCAGACCATTCTTTTATCTTCTGTGAAAGACGATCCTGTCCAACCACAGGAGCCCTGCTCTGTATCTGTCCTAGTCCTTGCTGTGTGTGGCTCAGCGTTCTCAGCTGGCTCCGCTCAGGAGGCCGAGGCCTCTTCTGGCTCCTGGTGCTCAGAGCAGGCAGTGTGGGACAGATGGGTGCAGAGAGGTGGCAGCAGGTGAGATCTGGGGTAATTCTGGGAAACTGTGGTGGGCCAAGGATGCCAGGCAAATGCCTCAGCTTACCTGAGCTGGCCTTCTTTATCCTAGGCCAGCATCGCTCTGGCTGTGACATAGGAGCCCACAGTTACTGCCCCGCCTTGCCCTTTTCTAGATTAACTGCAGGAGTTCCTCTCATTCACACTGCTTTCACCTTAATAGCAGGATTAGCTGTGCCCTTCTGCCCAAGTGTTGGCTTTCAGGTTGTTTCGTTGGCCCTGGAAGGACCTTCTCAGGGGCAGCACCTAGCAGGCTGTGCTTAGGGCGAGCCCAGGACTATATGCTCAGAGTGCCTGACCACAGAACCAGACCCAGCAGCCTAGTCTTCTGGGGGAAACCTTTATGTCTGTCAGAGACTCTGGGTTCTCTGGACAAAGCTGACCAAACAGCTTCAGGCACCTGAGTAACATTTTCTGTCTAGAGCTGTGTAAAGCTGCACTTTACTCTCTGAAGGTCAGAATCCATTCCTGGAAAACAGACATCATAGTAGTTACCCCTTGAGCCCCCTTGTTGCTACTCAACATCCCTAGTTTCAGAAGACTCTTGAGACCCATTGAATGGCCTCCATGACTTGTGAGGTCTGGCAGGGGACCAGGCCCCCTGTGGATGAAGGCCCACAGTGCCTGAGTCTTCTTATGCTGCAGCTGCTACTGTTGGTCCCAGCATCTCTTGTGAGCCTTTCCTCCTGGGAGCCAGACCTGCTAGTGGAGACCAGTAACCCTCAGTCACTACCGACCCTGTCCCTTCAGAAGTTTCCCTGCTCCCTCAAATGACAAATGAGAAGCCTAGGTCATGGGGATGTCTTCCATAAAACAAGGGTTCTACAGGTTCTGGGCAGGCACACTGTAGGGATGGTGGGAACAGATACCATAAAACTAAATGTTTGGTTTCCTGGAAATGGTCCTAGCCCCTGCTTTACCTGAGCGTCTCATATGAAAGAGCCATGCCGATCAGATAGCTCTGACTCCGGCCACTGGTTCTGGGGGTCTGGTCAATTGAGGCCCAGCCAGCGTTTCCTGACACCTTCGTGATTAATGGTTCATCTGGTCCATTATTGGTGTACCACCTGCCCTCCTCCTTTATACCACAAGCTCACCTGAGCCTCAGAGCAGGCATTGGAGAACTGTCTACTTAGGATACATTGACAAGGATTGTCCCTGTGCAAACTGTGGCCTGGAAGAAGCATCTACTGCTTTCCTTTGAGTCTCTTAGGTGATGCATATGGAATGTCCTGACTGCCAGGCCAGGGCTCAGTCTTATACTGTGTAGCTATCCACTGCTTTCTTGCCTGTTCCACTGGGCAGGGATGGACGGTAGTGGGTAACTGGGGCATAGGAGCCCTGGCAGAGAAGAAGGGCAGAGTCTTGCTTGAGGTTTCCTTGACTTTAAGGAAGGACCTCGCTTCCCCTGCTCAGCAATCATGCTAACAGCTCTATAGTTGCACTCAGATGAAACTCCATAGCCTCACAACTCTGTATTGCGCATATCTGCTGCAGCTGTGCTTAGCAGCAGCCTCCTCCGTTCAGCCTGAGGGGCCAGCCTCTGGGTCAGCCTGCGCTGTGTATCTATACTGTGGAATCCCTTGAAGATACCCAGGGAGCAAGTCACGAATCTGCTCACACATCACAGGGACATCATGTGATGCAAGGAGCCACAGACCCCATGATTGCATTTCTTGGGCACACGAAACAAAAAAGGGGTAGCATCCCCAGGCTAGGGACTGGAGTGGGGACATATTATTCCAGGGATTTTTCAAGGGGGGGACAAGTCCATTCCCTGTCTTGGCAGTGTGTATATGACTGCATTTATTTGTTAGAATCCTTAGACTATGTGTATCAAAGATACATTTTCTGGACGTGGTGGTGCATTCCCGTAGTTACAGCACTCGGAGAAGTATCAAGAATTAGAGACCAGCCTGGGCTATATTACAAGGCTCTATGTTAAAAAACTGAATTTTGTCTCAATAAATCTGGCCTTAAGTTTAAAAACAAAGCAAAACATCGTCCTCAAAAATCTGCCTACCTTTCTTCAGAAAAGAAAAAACAAAAAACAAAACAAGCCTGCAATTAAAAAACAAAGTCAGCCTGTAAGCCAGTTGGTAGTAGGCACCACTGGCTTGATGGTGATGAATATGTGACTGCCCTTTGATTCCTGTGACAGGCCGCTTAGGGCCAGGGCCTGGCTGCTTATCAGGGCAACCACTCCATTGTTCACCAGATACTTGCAAGTTTTCTTCCCAAGGCAGGCTGAAGTCCATGTCAATATTGACTATAGAGGCCACCGGGTTTCACCATATTTGGTTAACAGTGGAAGAGTCATCTCTAGGATAGTTTCCAGTGGCTTTGCACAGGTGGGCTGTGTTTTATATAGAGTAAAGAGAACAATCTAAACGAGCTCTTCTGAATTCAAGGTCACTGTGCTAGAAAAGCCACAGGTGAAGATGAAGCTCCGTGCAAACCATTTGCTCTCTCCTTTCCTTTTCGGTGGGTTAAGCATGATTAAAAAAGAATATGTGCTTGAGAGCTGGAGAGAGAGCTCAGTTTGTAAAGTACTTGCCATGCAATCGTAAGGACCCAGTCAGATCCCCAGCAGTGAGATGTTAGGAATGGTGGAACACACTTGTAATCCTAGCTCTAGAAAGGCAGAGAAAGGCTCTTTGGCCACCGGGACTCGCTGATCACACAGCTTATACTAACCAGTGAGCTCTAGGCTAGTTCTCAATAGATAAAGGTGGACAGCGTCTGAGGATCTCCAAATGCATGCATGTATATGTGCATATACATTCGCCTCACATACACACACACAGTATATGTTGACTGCTGTTAGTAGGCCTGTGGCCTCCATGGTACACAGTTCTTTGGAGGAGTGGAGAAACACTGATGGAGTGGTGTGGTCCCTCAGCCGTTCATTTTCTAGCATCCCACATCTACCTTTGTGGGACCTGAGGGATCTCAGGGCCAATGATGCCCTCTTGCAGAAAGAAGAAAATGGGCTGGGAGTTAGGAGTAGCCAGATTATAGGTACCAGGAACCAGTCTGTTCTCCTTCAAAGGAATTTTAAAAAGTTTTAAAATTAGTTTTTAATTTGTGTATATGGGTGTTCTGTCTGCTTTCATATTTATGTACCACTTGCATCCTTGGAGGCCAGAAGAAGATGTTGTATCCCATGGAACTGGAATTATGTCAGTTGTAAGCTGCCATGTAGGTCCTGGGGATTGAACCCAGGTCTTCTAGAAGAGCAGCCAGTGTTCCTAACCACTGAGTCATCTTTCTAGTTCCCCGAGGGCTTCTTAAGACAGCCAGCTGCTCCCTGACTCCTCCTGCCTGGATCTTTCCTGGAGGTGGCAGCTTGGACAGAAAGATGAAGTCCTACCTCAGTACAGCTCTGTGGCCTTCTTCCAGGTCTGCAGACATTCCCCAAGCCACCTGAAGGTTGTTTTTCTTGTACCCATGTTAACCCTGCGCGAGCTATCCAGATCTCAGATTTCCTTCCTAGAGGAGGCTTATGAAAGGTCTGGCAGCGGCCTGCAGTCCCCACCTGTAGGTCAGGTGCCTGGGCTGACAGATACCTCTGTAACTATCTGCCTGTCTGCCTTGTTCACCACCACAGCAGAGCTGTAGGCTCCAAGGTCTCAGGAGCCAAGACCTGCCTCTGACTTCCTTCTTTTATCTCTCCTTCATCTCATACTTTCCTCGGCACCCCTAGCCCTGCTCTGGTTTGCTTCCTGTTGCTGTGATAAACACAACTTGGGGAAGAGAGGGCTTATTTAAGCTTCCTATCCATCACTGAGGGAGGTTATGGCAAGAACTCAAGTAGAAACTGGAGAAATGAGGCTGACCATCTTGCTCACTGGCCTGTGCTGAACTAGCTTTATTATTCAGCCCAGATCCCCCTGCCTGTGATGGTGTTGCCCACAGTGGGCTGACCCTTCTGCACCAGTCATTAAAAAAGATAACTCTTTGAAGACATGGATACAGGGCAATCTGATTAGGATGATTATTCAACTGAGGTCCCCCCTTTTCAATGTTACTCTGGGTTTTGTCAATCTTAAAAAAATACTAACTAGTATATCCCCTGCCCCCAAAAGACAAACACCAATGCTGGCGACAAAGAGAGCCATAACTGATTGACAGCTGAGCAGTTAATACACAGTGTTCCTGCCTGAGGCTGGTATTGGGACCAGGGCTAGCTGTGGAGAGGCAGATGGATCCATGGGTCAGGCAGCTTCAGGGTGCAAACTCTTCAGCTTTGGAGGGTTCCCAGAAGGACATTCTGTATGGTTGGAGTAATGCGAGGGGCTGCAGGATCTCAAAGTTCATGGGCGCTGGCTGGTGGGAGAGAATGCAGGTTCATGAATTCTTCCTCTAATATGTCCTCTACAAGGGGGCCAGTGGTTGCCGTGGAGCTCTTGGTGGGGTGTGATAGTATCCCCTGGCCCCGCTGCTCCAGAAGGAAGATCCAGCAGCACCTAGATGGCTTTTGAAATTTAGGGGTGGTCCCTTGCAAGGCCTGAGTTTGTTGGGTAACCAAGGACAGAGCCTAAGGTCGGTCAGGGGAAAAGGTGCTCATTGCCTATGCTCACTCCCAGCTCCGGCTCGCTGGGTTCAAGAAGATTTCTAGGACCCTGGGTGATGCCCGAGTGCAGAGGCTCTCCTGGGGACTGAGTCTGTGTGGACCTTCCCTATCACTGCAGGAGCCAGGCAAGTCAGGCCATCCTCAGAGGGGCTGTAACTGGGACCAGAGCCTGGGTCTGATGCACTTGCTTACTGCCCTTGAACAAGTCCCTTTGTGAAACACGCTGCTATCCCTTGTGGGGATGGCCTCAACAGAATATGTATGCATGCTTTATACTAAGTATAGTGACAATGCAGGCCTCATGGCTGCTGTTACCATCTCACCAGGTCTACTGCCACAGATAAAGATGGTGCTGGGGGCTGTGGTCACATGGAACAGAGTGGCAGAAGTCGGGAGATCATCACCACTTCTCTCTGTGTATGTAGATGTGTGTGTGTGTGTGTGTGTGTGTGTGTGTGTGTGTGTGTATAGAGTCTGTGTCACTCTCCACCTTAGTTGAGAGCAGGTTTTGTACTGGAGCTCACTGATTTGACAATACTAGCTGACCAGCAAATTCGGGGATCTTCTTGTCTCCCCCTTTCACAGCTGGGATTACAGGTGCACACAGTCACACTCAGCTGCTTTTCTTTTTCATGTTGGTGTTGGGGATCCAAACTCAGGTCCTCCTGTTTGCATGACAAGCACTTTACAAACCGAGTTATGTCTTCTGCTAGGGCTGTGAGCACACCCAGCCCCCCAGGTCTCCATGAGTATTTTTGTGAGATCCTGCCACCCCATTCAGCTGCCCTTCATCTGCTTTCTGTCACTAGACAACACTTCACATTTTCAGAAAGGTTTCTTTATAGATGGAATTATCCAGGATGTTTCAGCTCAGTTTCTTTTACTCTGTGGTGCTGTGTGATGGTCATTTTTGTATGTTTCACTAGTTCCTACTGCACAGTACTGTCGTGTGTGCACACACACTTCATGCTGTTATTGGTTCTAAATTCCCAAACATTGAGGAGGAATTTGATGAAGACATCCCATTTAGGACTGAGTTCTCTAGCGTCTCTCACACTCTGCACATTGCCCAGGTGTGGCTCTCTGTGTTAAGTCCCATCCACTGTAAGAAGGAGCTTCTTTGATGTGGGCTGAGGAAGGTGCTGATCTATGGCGTGGCATTATGCCATTAGGAGTTGTTTTATTGCTGTGTTCTTTTAGTAAAATAATAGTATTAAGTTTCCCCTAGGCCCATGGTCTTAGTAGTCTCAGGTTCTTGGCCAACTTCAGCAATATTAGGCATGGATTCCAACTTGTGGACTGGGCCTTAACTCCAACCAGAAAGTGGTTGGTTACTCCCACAGCATTGTGCCACTGTTGTACTGGCATGTCTTGCAGGCAGGTCACTTTGTAGATCTCAAGGTTTGTAACTGAGAGACATTGATGATTATCTTTTCTTCTGGTAGCATGCAAGGTACCTTCCAGTCCTGTGAATCACTCACTAGTCAGTAGGGGTGAGGTTTCTAGTTAGGCACCAGATCAACTTCTCTGCATTTGATGGCATATGTAAGTGTTGTCTTCATAGGTCCTTACCATCAGCTTGTGGAAAATAACTAATAGCCTTGGCAATAGTCTGTGATGTTTGGAGGTTTCCTTGGGCCCCTTTGACCATCAACTCAACAAGATGTAATCCGTTGCTGGCACTGAAGGTTTTACTTGATGGCGTAAGATGTCTTCTTAGAGCACCATCACCCCTGTTATTTGGTGATGCCATTTAGATCCTTTCCACATGTACACATTTTAGGATGCTTTTACAGTAGGTTTCCATATGGTTCCATGTTAGCTATCCCTCCTCATCGTCTCTCTTCCACCCCTCCCTATTTGATCCTCCTAGCCTAGTCCCTCCTTTGTCTAAGAACATGTTCTATCTCCCCTTCCTTGGGAGATCCTCTCCTCTCCCCATGTCCCTTACTAGGTACCTAACCTCTGTGGTTATTTAGATTGTAGCACACATTTTGAGGGCTGAAAAGCTAACATCCACATAGAAGAGAAATTATACATTTGTCTTTGGGATCTGGGCTACCTCAGCATGACTTTTTTTCTAGCTCTGTCCATTTACCTGAAAATTTCATGATTTCATTTTTTCAACAGCTGAGTGATACTCCATTGTGTAAATGTATCATATTTTATTTATCCATTCATCCATTGATGGACCTGTAGGCCGTTTCCAATTTTTGGCTATTATGAATAGAGCAGCAATGAACATGGCTGAACTAGTGTCTCTGTAGTAGGGTGTTGAGTCCTTTGGGTATGTGCCCGAGAGTGGTACAGCTGGATCTTGAGGTAGATCTATTTCCAACTCCCTGAGGAACTGCCACACTGATTTCCATGGTGGCTGCACAAGTTTGCACTCCCATCAGCAATAGATGAGTGTTCCCCTTTCTCCACATCCTTGCCAGCATGAGCTGTCATCTGTTTTATTGATCTTGGCCATTATGACTGGTGTAAGATGAAATCTCAAAGTAGTTTTAATTTGCAGTTTCCTGATGACTGGGGGTGTTGAACATTTTTTAAAAAGAGTTTCTTAGCCCTTTGTGTTTCATCTTTTGAGAACTCTCTGCTTACTTAGTTCTGTGTCATATTTTTAGAGTGGGGTTTTTTTTTGGTGTTCTGCTTCTTTAACTCTATAAATTTTAAATATGAACCTTCCCTTTATCGGATATGTAATTGGTAAAGATCTTTCCCCATTCTATAGGCTGTGGTTTGTCCAAATGATGGTGTCCTTTACCATACAGAAGCCTTTCAGTTTCATGAGGTCCCATTTGTTAATTGATGCTCTTAGTGCCTGTGCTGTCGGTGCCCTTTCAGAGACGCTTTCCCTGGGCTGTGAGTTCGAGCCACATTCCCCTCTGTCAGATTCAGGGCATCTGGCCTGAAGCTGAGGTCCTTGATCCCTTTGGAGTTAAGTTTGGTGAAGGATGATAAGTAAGGGCCTATTTGCATTCTTCTGCATGCAGCCAGCAGTTTCTTTATTGTTTTTCTTTAGTTGCTAGCACTTTTAGAATCATCCGGAGAAACGATCCCTTAACTCAAAATCATGACGCTTTATATCACTGTTGTTCCGTTAAGAATGTTCTGGTTTATGTCTCATCCTCAGATATGTCATTATTTTGAGTTTAATGTGTAGAAGGTGCAAGGCAGGGTTCCCGCTTTGTTCTTTGTGTGTGGATTGTTGGCGGTGGTGTGCGCTGTCAGCAGCCTGAGGAGCCCCTCCCCTTAGGGACCGCCACTCAGGTAAAGCTGAGTTCTTGATCACCAGAGAAAGGAATTTCAGGATGAGCAAAGTTAGTGAGCTTTTTAAGTAGAGATAAGAGAAAACACATTTTTCACAGTTAAGGGCAGGTATATGTAGAGAGAAGGGGGAGAGAGGGAGGAGGGGGAAGTTATGTATATGGTAAAAAGACATTCTATATTCAGGACAGGGTGTCGGTTTTCAGAACCGGGTAGCGCTTGGTGTCTTCACAATGACTGTAGAGGCTAGAACTGTAGCTTAGTGGTTAAGAGCACTGAGTGCATTTCTGGAGGACCTGGTTTGAGCCCTAGCAACCACATGGGAGGTCACAACAGCCTATAACTGTAGCCCCAGGTGATCCAGTGCCCTATCCTGGCCTCCCAGGCCTACACATGGTGCATGGAGGCAAAAATACTTATACATAAAAAAATAAAAATATAAAAAGCCTTTTAAAATATAAAAAATCTTTTAAAAAGTGAGCTCTCAGTTTTTTCTTAAAATAATTATATGTAGGATTCTATGCCTTTTAAAGTCACATTGCTTAAAGGATGTAATTTACAACAAGGTTGAATGAGGAAACAAAATTTAAGTCAAAATGCAAAAAAAATAGGGTTTACCTATTTTTATTTTATGTTATAGAATCTCCTCTTGTACATACAGCTGTGAGGTGGCTTTGGTAGCACACTGTTTAGATTCAGAATGCTGGCATAGACTCAAGGCCGTGACACTCGGCTCGGATGGGCACAATTGCTATTTCTAGCAACCTGGCTTGAGGTGTCTTGGAAAACACTCTTTGTTGGCTTCATTAACTATATTGAGGATTCTTGACTCTCAGCCAGCAGGAAGCTCAAGTAGATCCCAGGCTGAAGGGCTTCATTGTCTTCCCATGGCCCCTTAGCTCTCCCCGACTTCCTTCCTGCCCCATCCATCCATCGCCTCAGCAGGATTACTCTCTCCCTGTTTGTGGTTTGGTGCCTGGTGGGGAAGCAGTTGATGAGTGTATGAGAGTTTCTTTCTGGATTCTGTATGCTCGTTTTTATGCTAGCACCATACCATCCATGTTGATGGCTGTCACTGGTAATAAGTTTGAAATCAGGACGTGTATGCGTTCTCCAAGTCCTCTTTCTCAAGATTGTGTTGGCTATTTGGATGCCTTACCATACGAATGGTTTATCCTATTAATTTCTACAAAGAAACCATCTGAGATTCTTCTGTGCACCCTTTTAAAAGAACACTATATGCCTGAGTGTTCCGACAATGATTGTATAGGCATCTCCCTTCTCACTTGCTGGCAGAGTCATTCTCAAGGGTGGGGCTGCCCATCTTCCTGATGTACTCGGGAGTGAGCTCTGTCTTCATGGGATGCTACAGACAGTTCTGTCACCAAAATTAGAATCCAGATTGAATTAACAATCTTCTGGACTTCTTCTTTAGGGCTTTTCCCTCCTGTGTTCTCTCTCTCTCTCTCTCTCTCTCTCTCTCTCTCTCTCTCATTCTTATCTGTGTGTGGGGGCAGTGTCTCCCTGTCTCCTTGCATTACAGGACCACAGCAGGTCTGCCTCCCTTGCCTTTTGTGGCAGCTCCTTAGGTAGAAAGTGAACTCAAGCAGTGTGCTGACTGGAAATGGCAGCCAATAATAGATTAGCTAGGGCTTTGTGCCCTGGTTGCCAAGTGTGACTGAGACCCGCTCCAGGCAGCCCATTGCACAAATGAATCTGCACAGGGGGAGGGGGCTGGCTCCCCAATCAGTTTGGTGGAAGCAGAGGATAATTTCATCAGAGGTTCCAGCTGGGTTCCATGACAGTAGCTTGTAGAGGATTCAAAGTTCCAAGGTGGAAAATATCCCCTGGCAAGACAAAGATGGGCCTCAGAAAGGAACTAGTCAGTCAGTACCTGAATGACAGGCGGTACTGAGTGTTGGGAATCGCGACTGAGAGCAAGGCCACATCAGGCTGAAAGCAGCAAGGGGGCATGTTGGATAGGGAGGCCTGGGTGAGAGCCTGCTCTCTGGCTCATGAGAGTGACAAAGGGCTCTGGTGGGTGCTGCTGAGCTCCCATGCCACACCACCCAGGCAGAGTGAGGAGTGATGGTCCAGACCCTGCCAGGGTGTGTGCTGTTGTAAGCAGCTGGCTGAATACACAGGAGTGTGCCAGCATCTGTCCTGGGCTAGGAAACATGCACATGTAGGGGGAGCTTTCTCATGCTTCTGTTCCTGTCTCTCTAAGACTATTGGGACAAGGGACACCTGGTGGCCTTGGCAGCCTCGGCTGTGCCTATAACTCCTCTGGGCCAGAAGTGTCCCAAATCCAACCCGTGCTCTAGAACCCTGAGCATCTGGTGAAAGAATGGGTAGTGGAACACTAGGTCCCCCATTGGGAGTCTGGGTTTCTCTGGAGCCTGCCTTGGGGTGAGGGAGGCAGGAGCCACGAGTCCTCTGGAATGTCTCTTTATCTTACCTATTGTCATCTTGCTCCATGTGGGGGGAAACTGCCCCCTTACTCTCAGAGACCAAGATGAAACAAACGACACCTCCCCCAGCGAGCATCATGCTCCCAACACAACATCAAGAATTTCAGGTGCGGTGATTCCTTGTTCCTCACAGTGACTCTGAGGCAATTATTAGTAGTTCCATTTTACAGAAAAGGAAGCTTCAGCAGAGAGACAATGAATCAGCTGTCAAGGCAGTGGGAGAGGAGCTGGTTCTGGAGCCCGGAAGCAAGTGCTCCACATACCCACGTTCTGCTGTGCACTGTCTAGATGCCTAGCAGCTAGTTCTTCAGTGAACACAGGGAGCCCGTCTCCTTTCCACCTTAGGGTTGGAAAGATGGCTCAGCAGTTAGGACCACTTACTGTTCTTCTAGAGGACCCAAGTGCTGTTACCAGCACCCACATCAGGTGGCTTCAGCAACCTAGTGCTCCAGTTCCAGGGGCGCCAACTCTCTCTTCTGGCTGTTCACACAGTCACACCCATCCACCCACATCCACAAAGCGAAATTAAAAGTGAACCTTAAATTAAGAAAATTTACCCTCACTAGCCATTACTTCCACAATTTCTTGGAGCTGTGAAAAGTAGGCAAGAGGAGGTTTCCAGAAAATAATCTAGTCCCCAGAAACAGTACTGCTGGCTTTGTAGCTCTCGCTGGGTTGGAAGAGCCAGCCTGCTCTCATTAGTCAATTCCACTGTGCCCAGGGGCTCCCTGCGGGAGAAGCCCGTGCTGGTGTTTTCAGTAATGAGACACATTTGGCTTTAATCACACTCATGGCATAAAAATAAGAGTGCCATCACTGCTTTTGTTTCCTTTTCAAAGCACCTTACTGTCTGCCAGTTACTGACATATAACAGACCCCAGGTAAATGTTGGCTGTGTGGGTGGAATGATACACAAATATAAATGGTGGATGTATAGGTAGGTGGAGAGATGGATGCTTGGGGGTGTAAATGCATGGTTGGCTGGATGGATGCGTGGGTGGGTATGGATGGACCGCATGTGGATGGGCAGGGTCTGTGTCAGTAGATGAATAGAGTGGATAGTGGCATCGTGGGAGGATATTTCCTGTATGCTTCTTGAGCTGGAGACTGACTCTGTGCTCTGGGTTATGAGCACTACAAGTACACTCACAGGATATCCTGCAGGCCCTGGCCTTCTTTGGTCCTACCCCTGACAGAGTTGCCAGCATCCCTGGGAGAGGGCACTGGAAAACACCATTCTCTGTGACGGTAGAATGAATAGAAGCATCTATTTCCCAAGCGCTTGCCTGGTTCTGAGCTAAGCATGTTTATAGATCTGGAGTCCCTCAGGAACTATGATCGGTGCAGTTATTTTAGCAGAGGAAATGGCCCAAGGTCACCTCGTTTGTAAGGACTGACTACACACCAGGCATGGGGCTCACACCTTAATCCCAGCACGGAAGCAGAGGCAGGCGGATCTCTGAGTTTGAGGCCAGCTTAGTCTACAGAGTGAGTAGGACAGCCAGACCTACATAGTGAGACCATGTCTCAAAATTATATATGTGTGTGTGTGTGTGTGTGNTATATATACTGACTCCATGATCCATGATCTGAGCGTGCTGGAAATCAACAGCAGAAACAGCATTTCCTTGCACTGGTGCCTCCTGGGGCCGTTTCCTACATCCAACATCCTAGCGTCTGTGTGGCAGGGACAGGTCCCCATGGGCGTCTGAAAGTTCCTGGCTTTGACATCATACATTCACGCTGCATAGGATCATCACAAAGACAGTTTTCTTTCCTGTGGGCACTGACCAGGGCTGCACACTGCACGGAGTCTGGCAACAGACCAGGTTCACATATGAGGCCTGCTGGAGGCTGTGTGGGCTTCTGGCATGCATGAACAACAGCAAAGGCTGATGGGGCTTCATAATGGCTGGCCACAGTGGTCCCATTATGGAGATTTTTCATCACGGAGTGTTAATAGGAAAAATCAGAGTGCTTGATTGTTGGATAAAATATGCTTCATCTCTTTTTCTTCTTGGCAATGCCAAGAAATAGGACCCAGCACCTTGTACATGGTAGGCAAGCACTCTACTACTGAGCCACACCCCAGCTCCAGTCCTAAGTGTATATTTTTAGTGCTTTGAATTTGACCAAAACTCACTATGAGCTACTAATTAAGACCCCTGTCTGAGGCCAGTGGTGTAGTGCCTGGTAACACCAAGAGCAGAGTCCTGGAAACTTCATTGAGGGTCATCCCTTCTGGCTAAAATGGCAGGTGTGTGCTACCGCTATGGCCAGGCTGGCATCATTACCATGGCCAGAACACCGTCCTAACCTGAGCAGGACCAGGAAGAAAGAGGACAGTGTCCCTGCTCATGTAGCTATAGACCCAGGGAAGATACAACATTCATACCCCCTGGGAGAGATACTTGTGCCAGAATGTTCCTGTCCATCACCTGGTCTGACCCTCCCGCCGTACAGGGAGGTAGCTGAGTCAGCATGGTAGCAGACTGATGACCGCCACATCCCCGGGTGAATGATCTCACGAGTGCTAATGGGCTGCTTCTGAAGTGCCCACAGGATTTCCTGTGTCAGCAACTGTCACTGCAGCCCTGGCTCCTTGCCTTTTGGATTAAGTGTGTAGTTCAGCATCTAGCAAAAGGACTGCAGAACAGAGTCACCCTGGGATCCGGGAGTCAGACTTGATTAGCTCAAATGAACAGATTTTTTATCCAAGTGATGGGGTTATTAGTGGTACCTTTTTTCCATTTTCTATGAGGCCTGTGGTGCCATTTTGTTCAAAAAGTACATTCCTCACTTGCTCTCTCACAGGCTAAGTGACAGATGGGGTTGGCAGTGTGAGGGAGGATCCGGTGTGACAGTGCTCAAGGGTCCCTCTTGTTTCCAGAACACCGAAGGCTGGAAACATCAGAGCTTGGGTGTCAGGGACCCAGGGCTTGTCTGGGCTTTCCTGGGCTCAGTTTGCTTGACTACAGGGTGGCCTCCCTCCTGCTGCCTGAGAGTATTCTTGTAGTGTAAGCTTCAGCAGGTCTGCCATGAACCCTTGGTTGTTTAGGGGTGCATACTGAAGGGCTCATTAAGCCAGGAGGAAAGACCTGCTGCCTTCAGGGGGTGAGGAAGGGCCTGCAGGGTCCATGTCATTGGCTGTCAGTCTCAATCTCTCATCTGATCCAACAAGGATGTGGCTTCTAACAATTTCCTGGAGTACGTTGTCCATACAGTGAAGTATCCATAGCCCAAGTGCACAGCTTCCCCAGCCTTGAGAGATGTCACCACGGTGTCATCATCAGAACCCTTCCATTCCCCTTGGCTTCTTCCTAGGCCATTCCCAATGCCTTGTTCACTGGTTACATTCAACCGATATTGGGATTCCTCCTCTTCTTCCTTCTTTCCCTCCCTCCCTCAGGGAAGTCCCCCAAACTGTGACTCTCCATCCAGGATCTTTGCGTGATGCAGGTTATGTATGGGAGGGTCCCTTAGGGACAGAGATAGTTGTTGTGTGATCCCACATATCCTGAGACTTTAATATCTGAGGATATTATCAATGGAGAGGAGAAATATCAGTGACCCAGAGATGGGTAGTCCAGTGACCACATGTGTGCTGGCTTGTCTTATGTCAACTTGACACAAGCTAGAGTTATCTTAGAGGGGAGCCTCAATTGGGAAGATGCTTCTATAAGATCTGGTTGTAGGGGATTTTCTTATTAGTGAGTGACAGGGGAGGACCCAGTCCATTGTGGGTAGGACCACCCTGGACTGATAGCCCTCGGTTCTATAAGAAAGCAAGTTTAGGCTGGGTGGTGGTGGCGCACACCTTTAATCCCAGCACTTGGGAAGCAGAGGC
>LOEQ01000392.1:366265-376343 GCA_001685075.1 Bramus lutescens
TGCGCCCTAGGCGCAGGCGAAATTGTGTTGCTAGGCGACAGGTGTCAGGACAACTAAATTAAGTAGTCAGGAGTAGGGGACCTAGTTCAGTCATCTTTTCCCAGGTCACATGACAGGGAAGGGTCAGAACACCAACAAGGACCGCTCCCCCACCCCGGGACTGGAAAGAAGAACGGATGACGCCGGTGAGCCACCGCGTGAAACTGGGACTCTGAGGCAGCGAGCCCACATCCTGGAAGCAAAAAGGAACAGGAAGGGGCTGGAGAAATGGCTCAGTGGTTAAGAAGAGTGCTCACTGTTCTTCTAGAGGACCCGGGTTTGATTCCCAGGACCCACAAGGCAGCTCACACCTATCTGTAACTTCAGTTCCGGGGAATCTGACACCCTCACAGGGACATACATACAGGCAAACACCAATGAACACAAAATAAAAATAAATCTTGAAAAAAAAGGGAACAGGAATGTGGAAGTCACAGTGACCAATCCCAAGTGGAGCAGGGACATCTCTGATTTCAGCCGCCTTGGGCAGGGCTTATGCAGCCAGATCTTCCAGAAATGGAATGCTGGAGGTGTTTTGAGGTTTTTAAGCTATGGGTCTCAGAACTATTTTCTTCTGAGCTGCGAAGAGTGTCCCAAACAGAGGAAGTGGAGGAAGTATGGGGAAAAGAATAATTGCAGTGTTGCATAAAGGAACTCAGAAACAAAGTGAAATTTAACAAGGTGATTTCCTTTTGAAAAAAATGACCACACAAGAACCCAAACCAAACAGCAAAAATACTCAAGAAAATGTCCACTGCCTTTTAGCCCCGACTTAGGGGGAGACTGCATTTCATCCCATTGGTGGGGCACGGTAGCGCCTGCACTACAGGATGGTACGCGAGCCGGAAATTAAGCTTAAGATTTAAAAACACACGCACACACAGACAGACAGAAACACGTGTCATCCTTGATGCAAGAATGCCAACTCTGTTGTACTCCAGGGAAGCTTATATAGGGATCCTTAACTGATAGCCACACCCCAGCTCTTGGGATCTTTCAGCTGCAGGCCTCACCAGAACCCACTCCTCTGTCCTCAGGATCTCATGCTCAGAGCAGCTTCAGGCACAGGTAAACATGTTGTTTACAAAAAACTCAGGGTCTGGTGGTCTGCAGTCCCCAATAGGACACAACTTCACAATAGGACACGATGGACTAGTCACCCAAAAGGGGGGATCCAGGAAATATAAACCCTTGTGGGACTAAGTGTCTTTGATAGAAAAATGTTTCTCACTGCATGAAACTGTAGGGTTTCCTTCTAACCCAGGACCTCTCCACCCAAAGGGAGGGTTCATAAGTCTTGGGAGAGAATGGAGGTCCGTTGAAATTGGAACAGATGTGCCACAAGAGAGGAGACACCTCTGGAGACCTCTGGAGGAAAGTACGGTAAGATAGCAATTATCACTACCACTCTGGAATGAAAGTGACAATAAGTAATTAAAACCCTCCTCTAATCCCCTGAGAAACTCTGGGAGAGACACTTTTTTATTCTATAGAGAAGGAAACTGACACTGACAAGAGCTCTAATAGCCCAGGATTGCAAGTTCACAGAGCTTCCTTGACACCAAGTCTATGATCTAAAATCTACAGGTAGGTGATCTCAGGTTCTCCCTAATCTGTAACTTTATAATTCCAAGTGTTAATGTTTTTATTCAGAATTCAAAAAGCAATTTAGTATCCACCAATAATATCCTCATGATATGTCATCCCCTCACAATGTGTTTTATAACTTAATTACAAGCCCCAAATTTATCATTGGCAGAATGAGGGCATCTCTTTAAAAAAAAACCTCAAGTTATAAATAGATATGGCTAAAAACCAAACTGGGAATGTAGGAAGCATGAATAAGTATGGCGCATTGACAGTTTGCCCTAAAAATAGTTAATATAATTAGTGGCAAAGAATAGAGCTGACTTCACAACATTGGAAACAGATGTCAGAAAAATGCTCCCTATTCTGGCTTCATTAAAGCTGAAATTGCTGCAAATAAGTGTGTGTCTGTACAGCCATGCAGATGAAAGTTAGAAAAGAGGGGTACCACTGAGATACAGAGAGAATGTGTGAGAGGCCTCACCCAGTTAAGCTATGGCTGGACCTTCTTGGGCAGGTTTACATGGCTTCTCAGGGTACCTTGTTCCATCAGGTTTGTGGCTAAAAGGTCAGGCTTGAGCAGCCTGTCTGCCTGGTATGACTTTGGACAGTTGCTTAGCTTCACTTAGCTCCATAGCATCATAGGAAATCTGAGTGGGTTTTTATGTATTGCAATAGCAGGACTGTGTCTCCAAAGTTCATGTGTGAGAAACAACCCGAAGGTCAAGAGTAGCACCTTTATGAGTCATTAGTTGAGTCACATGGATGAGTTCATGTTACTTTAGAAATGAATTCTCTTGACGGGAATAGGTTTGCCCTAAAAGCACGTTCTGCCCTCTCTTGCTCTCTAGTTACACAACGCCTATTGTCATACTATGACAGAGCCATAAGCCCCATGGACAAACATGGCTCCTTAACCTTAGCCTTCTCAGCCTCTGCAGCTGTGCATAAAAATCTCTTCATTATTAATCATCCAGTCTGTGCTTTGCTAGAATACAAAGTGTTCTAATACTTGGGATAATTATCTGTGTGAAGTAATATAAAATATATTCCCACTTGTATGTGGGGTGTTCTTCCTTTTCCTGTTAACAAAACCTAGATTGGCAAGAGATTAAAATATCATCAGTGGCTCAGGGGTTACAAGCACTGGCTGCTCCTCCAGAGGACCTTGGTTTGATTCCCAGCATCCACTTGGGCAGTTCACAGCTGTGTGTCACTCCAGTTCTGGGAGATATGATGTGCTCTTCCAGCAACCACGGTCCCAAGGAGTGCAAATGATGCACAAACACACAGTAGGCAAGACACCCATACAATGAAAGATAGAATAAATTGTAAATAAAATGAAAATACACCCAAAGTTAATGCTCCTAAAACATCATCTTAATTTATTTAACTAGGATTTCATTTTTTTAAAATATTTCTATTTCATTTACATTGGTGCATTTTCTACATGCATGTCTGTGTGAAGATTCTAGATCCTCTGGAACTAGAGTTACAGACAGTTGTGAGCTGCCATGTGGGTGTTGGGAATTGAACCCAAGTCTTCTGGAAGAATAGCCAGTGCTCTTAACCACTGAGCAATCTCTCCAGCCCCATTAGCACTCTCCTGTAGAAATGCCGCGTGCACCACAGATAGAAGGTGCAGGGTCTTTCAGTTCAGCAGTCTAGAAACAAAAAACAAGTGAAGTTAATAGTGTATTTTGTTTATCGTAGTATAAAAACTATTATCATTTCAACAAAAAACGCTGAAAATCATTATTAAGGTGCTTTTCCTATTTATCGCACTGTCTTTGAAATCTGCTGTGTATTTTCTACCCATGTCCCATCTCCCTTTGAACCAGCCACATTTCAAGAGGTCCATAACCAAACGTGGCAAGTGGTGCCCCCACTGGGTGGTATACACATACCAAAGACATCGCCATAGGCAGAGTTCACCATCACAGTAGTAGAATTGGTGGAAGAACCAAGTGGCACAAAAGTGTTCCCTACGCAGTGTGTTACAAACAAGTCTTTACTGCACCCCAAAACACGTCTGGGCAAAGCACATCTGACTTCAAAGAAAAAAGATTGATTTTGCCACACATGTTTGGGGGGATAGAGCAGCCATTCTCAAACTGTAGCTCATGACCCCCAAGGACCGTTGGAAAACACAGATATTTACATTATGATTCATAACAGGAGGAAAATTACAGTTATGGAGTAGCAATAATAATAATTTTATGGCTGGCAGTTGGTGGCACACGCCTTTAATCCCAGCACTTGGGAGACAGAGGCAGTAGAGTCTCTAAGAGTCAAGGCCAGCCTGTTCTACAAAGTGAGTTCCAGAACAGCTAGGGCTACAGAAAAATTCTGTCTCAAAAAAACAAAACAATAATAACAACTATTTTTTTTTTCAAGATAGGGTTTCTCTGTATAACAGCCCTACCTGTCCTGGAACTAGCTCTTGTAGACCAGACTGACCTTGAACTCACAGAGATCTGCCTGCCTCTGCCTCCACTGGTATTAAAGGTGTGTGCCACCACTGCCCAGCAACTATTATTTTTAAGGTAGGGGTCGCCATGGCGTGGGGAACTGTGTTAAAGGGTCCCAGGATCAGGTTGAGAACGGCTGTGTTAGAGGATGACCAATTGGTCCTCTTGTCTTAGGGGCACGGTGAGACAAGGAGCGCTACAGGGTGTAGCAAAATGTTCACCTCACAGCCAAAATGCAAAGGAGAGAAAGGAGGAAGATGGGACCAAGGGCTCACAATCACCCCTTTAAGGGAACAACTCCAGTGGCCAGAAGACCTCCCATTAAAGCATCTGTCTATATAGCACCAGGGGCTGGGAGCTAAGCTTTTAACACATGGGCCTCAAGGGCACATTTATCTGACCCATAGCATTATGCAAATGTTTATGATATGAAAAGTCACACCATATATTATTAACCCTAGACACAGGCATATGTATGTGTGTGTGTGTTTGTGTGTGTGTGTGTGTGTGTGTGTGTGTGCGTGCACATTGAGGAAAGGAAGTGGAGGAGCCAACCCCAACCACTAAAGGAACGGAGAATTGGAATATGGTACATATGGCAGGCACAAAAACGTTTGTTGTAGTAGTTTGTTTCTTTCATAAGTTGCAAGGGGAGGGACTGGAGGATCCAACTTCAATTTCCAGCACCCATAAGCATCTAAGGCTCTCTTTCTGACCTCCTTGAGCACCCACATGTATGGGTATATACAGAAACAGAGGTACACTCACAGACACAAAAATAAATTATATGGGGACTTAGCCGTACAGCCTGTGACAAGTTAGCCCACCTTCCTGCACATCCGTTTCCTCTTCTGCAGATGGGCCCATAAGAGCGCTGGTGCTTTAGAACTGCTATACCAATTACTGGAGCAAGTGTGTGCAGCTACGTGATTAGTGCCTAGGTGCACAGCAAAGTTCTTTTCAGCTTTAAACCGGCTCGTTGAGAGGAAAGAAAACCAAACCTAGATTCGAATGTTCAAAGAAGAGCTGCATCCAGATACCTAAGAGTTTGCTTGTATTGTCCAAAAACACTCTTGTCTCCCTCAGACGCTGTCATCACTTGACAGAGGCTCCTTTAACTGAGCATGTTCCTACCTGTGATTCCTCTTTTCCTTCTTTTTAACCTGATATGTTGGGCAGGTGGGGAAAGCTTTACTTTTTGTGAAGCATTTTTTAAGCAACCATAGCTCGTGAGAGGTGTGTCGAGTTGACCTGTAAACCATGAGCTGTTGCTGACCCTTGGACGAATTGTTTGCCCCAGTCCACTCAGCCTCCGGGTTAGTTTTCTTCCTTTCTGTTTCTCTCGGTCACTTCCCCTTACCAAAGAGACTCCACCATCCTGACGTCCTCCGGAAGCCCTTGTGTGTGCACCATTCAGCACAGAAAATCACACTCTATTTCTATTAGACTCAGAAAATTTTCTTTTAATCCCTTGCTCTCCTTTTTGCTATTTTTCAACCAGTTTCCCTGCATTTCACCAAACAGCTTTTAGTAGAACACAAGCAAGACCATTCCTTCCAGGAACCAGCTTTGTCTAAAGTGGTTCATTATTGTTCTGAGGTCATACTCCTGAGGTTTTTTTTTACTAACTCATTTTCATTCAAATAATTAGTTAGTCAAGCCTTTTTTCTGTATGCTAACTGCTCCAAAGTTTCAGCCTCCATTCCTTCTGTTAACCCTTAAAGAAACAACCACCCTTCTCTAGTTGTCTGTCCCTTCTCGCTTGTCACCCCAACCCCTGCCCCGTTGGAATCCTGTAACTTTCCCCTGGACTCTCAGCTCCAGTTTTGAAATGATAGAGCACATGCTCACATGGAGGAGCTCCTGCTTTAAACCCCCAGCTGCTCAAAACATGAATTCTAACCTAAAACCAAAATTGATGGTGCAAGAGGAACAGCAAAGGGTGTGGGCACGGAGAGCAGCCTGCAGTTGCCAAGGTGGTCGGCCCTGCAGCTAGGTGGTCAGACTCGCGGGATAGGAGGGAAGACTGTGGATGTTCAGTGTCTATCTCTAAAGCTATAGGACTGCAAGGAAGGCTGAGATGTGCTTGCCTCAGGCTCTCACCTCCTTCTGAAGCTTCCTTGGACCCAGAGCCTTCCAGCTTTGCAAGCCACACCCCACTCCTGTACCCCTGCTCCCAGCCACTGTGTACCAGCCTGCCTGAAAGGACAGGATGCTCCCAGCCCTCTTGTCACAGTGTCACTGTGTTTTATTCTACTGTGGGACAGGCATCCTGAATGTCACACAGAGCATGGAGAAAGTGGTGCCCTCCCTTTGCCTGCCTTCCTCCCTTCCTCTTTCCTTACTTCCCTCTCCTTCCTCCTTCCTTCTCCTTCATGGTCTTGATGTAGAAGAAACTCAAAGTAATATAATTATGTTATAAAGGATGTACTAATAGATTTGCTTAGGAGACATTAAATCATACAAAGTAGCATTCAGCTAAGGGAGCATTGCCTCCAAAATACCCCAAAGGTAAATAGTGTGTTCATTGGGCCTGTTAGAAATAAATAAAATCAGGATGCTAAGCTGTAAATGTTTGCTCACTGGGATTGACTATTAGGCTTGTCCCAAATCAAAGAACATGCCTCAAAAAGGCAGCCTAAGTGGGCAATGCGGAGTCACAACCACCATTGAGTCCTGGTCTGTTGTGGACTATTACTTTAACTAGACAAAGGTGTGTTACATTTGTTTATCTGTGGAATATTTCTTTAACAGTGTAAAGGTGTGTTACTTTTGTTTATGCTGCACTAGTTTATGTAAAGATGTGTTGTTATTGCACCTTGCCTGCCTAAGGCACCTGATTGGTCTAATGAAAAGCTAAATGGCCAGTAGCCAGGCAGAAGAGGGATAGGTGGGGGCTGGTGGGCAGAAAGAATAAGTAGGAGGAGAAATAAGTAGTAGGTTAGATAGAGAAGAAGAAAATGAAGGAGAAAGACAGGGACATACCCAGGGTCAGAAGTCAGACAGCTGCTAACTAGACACGAGAAGAAGTAAAAGACAGACATACAGAAGAAAGGCAAAATGTAGTAAAAAAAAAAATACTAGGCAAACAAAATGTAGATGAAGAGAAACAGGTTAAGTTATAAGAGCTAGTGGGACAAGCATACGATAAAGCCTAGCATTCATAACTAATAAGAAGTCTCCGTGTCATGATTTGCGAGCTGGTTGGTAGCTCAAAAGAAAAAGTCTGGAGCATTTGGTGTTGAACATGGGGCCTGAATTTCCACATAGGGCCCGAGATAGCTTTTACTTTATTATCTCTAAATGCGTGGAGGTGTTTCTCACTGGGAACGTATATTATTTTATCACAGACTTCCCCTCCTTTCCTTTTGCTCTCTCAGTCCCTCCTTCTTCCTCCTCACTTTCCCCCTTCCCTCTCTCCCTTCAGGGTACAGGCTTGCTACAGAGCCCAGGGTAGCTTGAACTTTCATCCTCCTGCCTCAAGCCTCCCCAAGAGCTAGACTCCTAGGCATGTGTCACCTGGCCTGCTGAGAGAGCTTTATGTAGGCTTACTTCCTCCTCACACACTCTGAATTGTCTGGACTTCTGGTTGGGGCTGGGGTGGGCTAGAGACCCTAGGGGATGACCCCTCTACCACTCACATTTCACCCCTTTCTACCCCAGGAGCCATGACTCCTTTGCCCTTCAGCATGGTTTGCTTGCTTTCTGCTGATTGCCTCTTCTGCTTCTCTCTAGATGAGCTGCTTGCTCTAAGGTGTGGGGACAGTGAATGACACACTCGGGGAAGCAGAAGGGACAGGCACGAGGCTTGAGAGCAGCTGGAACTGGCACTGGCCAGCCATTGGGTAGAGCTAGGCACCCCTATCGCACCTCACTGTGCTCCACAGGGCTCTGGTGAGGGCACTTCAGTCCCTGGGCCTGTCCTTCTCCAGGGCCACTCTCTTGAGGCACACTGGGAACACAAACATCCTTTTGCTATTTCTGTGCAAATGCCACTGAGGTAAACCAATGGCCAAGAAAGCCCTAGCTAGAGTCTGGCTACCTTCTACCTAAAGGTTGAATCCTAGACTAAATAGTGTGACCTGGGAGAAGTAAGGATGTACCCTCTGCTGACCCCTTGGCACTCAGTTTCCAGCCAGGCCAGTCCTTGCTTGTAGAGGGAGCAGAGGGAGGGAGTGACAAAAGGAGGTGTCTCTGAGGAGATTGTGGGGCTAGGCATGCCTGGAAACCCCATCTCACCCTGCAGACAAAGAAGCCAAAGCCCCAAAGACTAAATGAGTCACCCAAGGTCATGCAGTCCACAGAGAAAGGGCAGGCATGGAAAGAGGACACCTGCATGATCCTGTCCTTGGATGAAGCCTTGCACAGACGGTGTCCAGGAAACCAGTGCTGTTTCCAAACTGGGCACTTCCTCCCAGCTTTCCTAGAATTACATACAATGTATTTTGATCTTATTCACCTGCCTCCTCCAACTCCTCTCAGACCCACTGCCACCGCTTCCCTACAAACCAAATTCCATGTTCTCTCTCTCTCTCAAACCCATTGAGTCTAGTTGGGGATGCCCAAATACTCTTGCACATGGATCCTGGTGGAACTTCTAGGAGTTGCACCTTCAAAGAAAACTGACTCCTTCTCCCAGCAGCCATTGGGTGGGATTTATTGCCCTCCATGTGTCTCCCTGGCCTCTTAACTCATCTTAATTTTGCAGAAAATGTATGTTGTGCTTTTCCTTCTTTGAAAATAAAAACAAACAAACAAACAAAAGCCCCCCAAACCCAGAACCAGTAGAAGTAGTGAGAAGAGTTTCCGCCAGCCTGAAGCCAGCTCGCACTGGGGTTGTGGATGTCTTGAGCATCTAGGTGGCCTTGGTGACAGTTGGCAAGGGGGACTCTTATGTAATCACCTGGCTGGGGATGGCTGCAACAGCAGAGGCTAAGAAAGTGTGTAAAGAGCCGTACTAAATGCAGGGAATGGAGTTGCTTCCTGCCTGGGAAATTCACCACAGCCGAGCATAGGGCCATGGTGGCAGTCCGTCTTCTGGGAGCACTCTAAAAGCTAGCCCTGGTTATGTGCTCCTGCAGGACAGCTTCCTCCAGGTTGGCTCTGAACTGCACATTTGGGTTGAGTGTGTGGTTATGGTCTAATGCATCTCCCACCTCAGTGGAACACTGATCCTAACTTTCAAGGTTACGGCCTCAGGGGAGGGAATTGGTCAAGATGGTACAGCCCTCAGTCTGGCCTTAGCATGACTGATTGTGGGTGTTGTTTGGCCTCATGAGGCATGAAGCACGAGGCCCAGTGTAACTTCCTAAGCCTAACTTGAGTTTGATGAGGCCTAGTGTAACTTCCTGGGCCTAGCTCAAGTTTGGAGACCTTTCTCAGGCTACCCAACCTAGGCCCTCCTCTGCCTGCCACTGCTAACGTGGCAGAATATTATTGTCCCTTATCCCTTGCTCAGCCTTGGCCCACCCCAGGCTCTTCTACCCCCATCTACAACCTTTTATAAGTCCCTGCTAGATACCACCAAATGAGATTCTGCTTTGAAAGACTCCCAACTCAGTGGGTGTGTTTCTCCCCCAAGCTGGGAGGGCTGAGTCACAACACTCACCATCCTATTTAGCCCCAGGGAGAGTCCAGTGGTTCTGGCTCTCCCCTACTCTTTCTGCCAGAGAACCTAGCAGGGTGTTAGTTATCAACTTGACTGGAATCACCCAGGAGATGGCCCTCCGAGCATATCTGCGGGGGATTATATTGTGCTCACTGAGGTGGCAAGACCTTCCCACTGTGGGTGGCCATTCTCTGGATGGGAGAAAGAGAGCTGAGTACCAGCATGCATTCAGGTTTCTTTCTTTTCTCTTTCTTTCTTTGGTTTTTCAAGACAGGGTTTCTCTGTGTAACAGCTCTGGCTGTACTGGAACTAGCTCTTATAGACCAGGCTGGCCTTGAACTCACAGAGATCGGCCTGCCTCTGCCTCCCAAGT
>LOEQ01000392.1:390644-405243 GCA_001685075.1 Bramus lutescens
CCTCCCCCTCCCCTCCCCTCCTCTCCTCTCCTCTCCTCTCCTCTCCTCTCATGGCCCTGTTCAGTTCAGTCTACTGGTTATGTTTAGTCTACTGCTTTCTTTCCCTACTCTGGATGGAATCTTCCAGGTGCCACTGGCTGTACTCTCCCTCATATCTACAATAGAAATCTTCTTCTCAACCTTACCTTGGATCGGTCATGTCCTCACTTTAAACAGTGATACTCCATCTTCCGTCTGAATGTTGAGAAGCCCCTGACTGGCAAGGGGCAAGCAGAGCAGGGTGTGGATGACAGCTCCAGAGAGTGGGGATCTATGACTCTCTTGGGAGAGTGGCGTATGGAACACATCACTCTAAGGTTGTGATTGTGTGTGTGTGTGTGTACTTGTATTTGTGCATGCTTGTGTGTGCTGATGCATGTGTGTATGTACCATGTTTGTGGAGGCTTTGGGAGCCTTTCACCCTATTTTATGATACTAGGTCTCTCACCTAGATATTGCTGAGATTGATACCTAGAGATTGCTGAGCTCAGCTGGCTGGCCACCAAGCCCCAGGAAACCTCCTGTCTTCATCTCCCCAGTGCTAGGATTCCAAGCAGATGGGTACCAGCACACCCAGGGTTTTTTTTTATGGGGGTTCTGAGCATCACAGTCAGGTCCTCATGCCTGCAGGGAGTTAGTACTTACTATCCCTCACCTACACTTTAAAGGTTTTTTTTAAGGATTATTTTACACCCCTCTGAGGAATTCCCCAAACCTCACCTTATTTTCCCTACATTTCTCCTGTTATGAATTTATTTTTCATTATTTTAAATTATGCGCATGTGTGGGTACATGTGGCTATGTGCACAGGAGCTCAGGTGCCCATGGAGGCCAGAGGCATTGGATCCCCTGGAGCTGGAGTTACAAGGAGTTGTGAGATGCTCGGCACGGGTGCTGGAACTTAACCCAGGAACTCTGGAAGATCAGTAAGTGCCCTCAACCACTGAGCCATGTCTCCAGCTCCACTCCTCCCTTTTTTGCTTTTAGGGTGTTGGGGTGTGTGGATGTGAGACTAATGACATACAGGAATTGATCTGGTCTATTCTATCAGTGAATAGAATGAATTCTCACCGCCTTTGCATTTAAAATGCCAGAAGCAGTTCTTTCTAAAAGTTTGCATTGCCCTGCTGTAAAATTAGGGTTTCTTTGTAATTAAGGCAATTGTTCTGGAACAATGCCTTTTCCTACCTGCTCCTCAGCTTCACAGGCAGATGGTTTGCTTTTGAATAAAACCCATTTACCTTTGTCCAAATGTCAAGATGTATGTTAAATTGTATTTTGGAGACTAAGCCTGTGTGTGCCACTTGGAAGAGCACTAAGCAGCCAATTCAAACAGCTCATCCAGCCTGACCCAGTTTGGCAAAATCAGGCCAGATGAGAAGGCAAATGGGAGCAAGGATAGAACTGGGAGCAGGGCCCTCTGCTTCTAGAACCCTGGGAACCAGAACCAACAGTGACAAGCAGGAAGATTAGAATGCTCACCAGGTTGGCCTCGCTTGCTCAGCAGCCCAATCAGGGATTTCTTAGAGGCGCCCAGATTGGGTTCTGAGCAGGAATCGCTCCTGCAATTTTCTAAACCCAAATGCCAGTCACTCCAAAAATGTACAGGCAGCCCCACTCCTGCAGGCAGGAGTGGCTATGAGATCTGGCGCTAACCTGCAGAGCTGAGCATCAGGAGGAGGGAAATCTAGAGCAGCCACCATGCTGCACAGTGATGAAACCTGACTGCCCGCAGCCATGAAGGCAGGAACTCAAACACTGACGCTTAGCTGGCTTTTCCTGGGCTCTGACAGGGAGCCTTCTAAGAACATGTGGTCTTTGTGGGACTTCTAAATGGAGGAGAAAAAGACGTGAATAAAAGTGTCATTTCAGATGGTGACTTCCTGGCTAGAAGTTTGAGCCCCAGGTACAGCCCTGTGGTGGAGATTGCCCTGGTATCAAGCTTCTTCCGTGTGGTAGAGATCCACATATTACAGGTGTCCTCAGAACACAGTCTACTACCCCAGTCACCTTCCACCAGGTGAAGCAATGAACTAGTGTGGCTCATGGACATACACTTAAGATGTACAGCATTTCAGGAAGGGTCGTTAGAGGAACAGGATGTCTTCTTCCTCTCTTCCTTTTCACTGTTTAGGACATAGAGATGACTGGCGCTCCAGCAGCTACCTTGGGCCATGGAGGAAACATGGGCTACTTTATTTAATTCATGATTCTTTAGGGCTCAAGCTCTGCTATTCACAGCTGTACCTAATCTCATCCTTAATGTTTTCAGATATTTATTATTTTTTTCTTTTTGCATTAGAAACCTGCAAGGTAGGATTCAAATTCCAGAGTCAGAATATTTGCTCCTTGGTTCTTAAAGCTTGCTCTCTGATTGTAGGTGACTTTACCAACTTGATTACTAAGGCCTTGTGAATAAATGGGTGCCCTGTGCAAATCAATATTAATTTAAAAATTCCCTCTCTGTTCAAATTAGTATTGATTTTAAAAACTGACTCAGATCACCCACGGAGTATGTTCAGGGGATTCAGCATTATAGGGGCAGAGACATCCCTAATCTACTAGGACTCAAGGGGACAGAGCATGGCTTAAGAACTGATATTTCTTCAGTTTTATAAGCAATATTTTCTTCATTAATTAAAATACAATTGCATCATTCCTCTCCATTTCCTTTCGTTCCACCAATTCTCCCCATATCCTCCACTTCCATCCTTCTCAAATTCCTGGTCTCCTTTTCTTTAATTCTATTACTAGGCAGAAATATAAATACAATTTGCAAGTCCAGTCAGTGTTGTTTGCATGTATAGGATTTCAGGGCTGAGCGCTTGGTATTGGGTAACCAGTTAGAGGGTTCATCCCTGGGGAAGGCTACCTCTTCCATTCTCAGCATTTTTGGTTGGCCTGTAGTTCTTTGTCTATGGTGCCCTGTAAGATTTCCGCCTTCCATGTGAGCATGTCTGCTGAGGTTGTGCTTGCTCGGGTCTTGTTTAGGTAACCATCTGGTTGAGCTGTTGTAGGTGACATTTCCCACTCTCCTGACTCTTACCCTCTTTCTGCCCCCTCTTCTGCAATATTCCCTGAGCCACGGGTGTATGAGTTGTGTTGTAGATGTATCTACTGGGGCTGGGTACATGGCGGTCCATTGTCTGCCTTTTAACCAGTTGTGATTTTTCTGCAATGATCGCTATCTGCTGCAAAGAGAAGCTTTTATGGGGAGGGTCGGTAGCCACACTTACCGATAGGAATATGGATAACTCTTTAGAATGCAATTGGGAATTATGCTCGTTTAGTAAAATGGTTATGGTAGGTTCTCCTCAAAGATCCATGACTTCACTATCCTGGGGTAGTTGGCCAGGTTTGCAGAACCATGCATGATTTCCCTCCTATAGAGCAAGCCTTAAACCTAACTAGACAGTTGTTGGTTACTCCTAAGAAGTGAGTGCCACATTCTGCCCTATTATCTTGCCATATTGATCACTGCTATGGTTGGTAGGCATCATAAATGGGTAGGACTATTGGTTGCTTCCTTCCCTTGGCAGCATCCATAGCACCTTCCGAGACTATGAAAGTTAGTCTTCAGGGAGGAGGCTTTCAGGTAAGGTCCAGCTCAGCTCCCCAAAGTCCTTTATCCTAAGTACATCGTGTTTTCAGCAATAGGGATTTACCTTCAGCCTCAGAGATACATCCAAGTGCAAGCTTGTATTGTTTTGGAAGTCTCTTGGACTCCTCCAACCAACAATTTGAAAGGGGGTTTCTCATGCTTGGTATTGGGGTATTAGTTATGGCTCTTGGGAGGAGCATTGTCAATCTAAGTGACTTACTTCATCTAAATTACACACACACACACACACACACACACAGAATATGTATATTATATATTTACTATAAATCCCAAATTGACTTCCCCCATCCCCAATTAAAGTCCCCCCCGATTTTTCCATTTCTAATCTTAACTAAGTTCTTCCTGTTCCTACCTATAATCTTGGCCCACAGGCCCAAACATTCTGAGTATGATTCCCCAGCCCTGGGACTGACTGATTTTAACTTCTACGTCTTGGCTTGCATGCCTGAGCACATGCATCATAATTCCCTGGAACTTATTAACCTGTGTAGTGCTGAGCTCCACCTATCCCACTGCTGATTTAGCCTGAGTCTGAACATTTGCATTTGAAGAAGTTCTTAGCTGCTGAAGTGCCCCTACCAGCTGAAGACCACACAGGGGAATGGCTCCCTCAGTGCATAAGTGGGGCTGCACTGTGTACACACTTGATTGTCCCCTGTTAGCCTCTGTGTCCTGCTAAATACGGAGCCAGGCATCCCTCATCCCCCAACTTCACCTCACCCCCACCTCTATGCTCAGACTAGGCATGTCTCAGGGATTCTGGTCCTCATTTTCTGGACTTGGAATCTGACTCAAGGCTGACTGCAGAGAGCTTCAGTGGAGACCTGTAGCCATTGCCCAAAAGAAGGTTCATTGAGTTCCAAGTCCAGTTCTCTGCCTAAAAGGATGCAATCCTGTTTTCATTGCTGAGGCCGCTCTGTAGAGTTTCCTTCTGGGTCCTCCCTTCTGCCACCACATGCCACCTGTCAGTTGTAGTGCTCAGTAGGTGAGGACAGTTCCCAAGTCTGGGGGAAACAGGATGATCAGTGGACAGGCAAGCTGCAGATGGGTGGCAGCTCTGTTCCCATTCTTGGCACTCATGAGCAAGAACAGAACTGATAGAAAGTACATGCAACTATAACACGTGGTTTTCAGGGCTGGGTAAAACCAATCATAAGGACCTGAGTTCAAATCCCCAGAACCCATGCAAAAGCCAGACAGCAGATAATTAGTTCTTGTCTTTAATTCAAGTCTATTAGTTTGTATCTTTTTAGTGATTAGTTGAGGTAATTTGCATTTCAGGTCATCGTGGAAACTGGTTTGCTCCTTTCTATAAATCTGTTGAGGGACGTTCTGTTTTCCTGGGCTACGAGTACTTCCTGCTCCCATAACAAATTTGAGGTTTTGCTGAGCTGCCATGTCAGGCCCAGTTTTTTCTTTCCCAAGTTTGGTTTGTTTATCTGTGGTCAGGCTATCTTCCACCTTCCTCCCTGGGAAGGGTTCCACTGAGAGCTCTCTGTAATGTTGGCTTGTTGTCAGGAACTGCTTTCATTTGTGTTTGTCTTAAATACCTTTATTTCTCCATCAATTTTGAAAAATCATTTTGCAGGATATAGCATTCCTGGATCACAGTCGTTTACTTTCAGAGTGTGTGTGTGTGTTATAATAACTTCGTCCTTCATCTGTGAAATTTATTCTTCTACATGATCTCTGTTAATAATGATGTCTGCTCTAGTTTTAATTTTATTGACCACCCCCTTCAAGTATTGCTGTTTGGTTTCTTTTCAATGTTTTAATCTCCTTGCTAAATTTTCCTATATATTTTGAAATTTTGCCTACAGTTTATTAACTATTTTGGTTACTTTGGAGACTGTCTTGTTAAGGTCTTACATAGATTTCCTTAATTTGGGCACCTTTTTGATTCTTCCATATGATCATTAATCCCTTTTTGCTGAAACAGCTTTATACAATGTGTTCTGACCATGCTAATCCCTCCAGCAACTCCTCCCAGATTCTCCCACCCCTTCACCCACCCAACTCCAAACCCTTTCTTTCTCTCTCTCATTAGAAAAACGAGCAAAGGAACCTTTAAGAATCCAAGCAAAGGGGAAAAAATTCACAAGAATCTCTGTCTCTTTCACACATCTTTCGACTTCTCTGTCTCTCTACCCTCTCCTCCCAACCAATTGTTAAAGACTAACTCCACTTAAAACTAAGTTTCAAACTAAGTTCCTATGTAAGACAAAGAAAACGCTAGGAGCCAGGAGGACTTTATTCTTAGCCTAACGATTATTAAACCACAGGATGCCAGGACCACGACCCAGGTCCACCCTGTGAGCAGTTGGGTCATGATAGCAATCAAAGAGGAGACTTAGCTCAAAGCCACCTGGCTCATTTCCCAAACAGTGTTCCCTCTTCCCTTATTGCGTAGTTGTTATCCTAAAATATTAACCAGATACTCGTTCTGCATCTGGAATCTCCCTTAACCACTGCTTTCTCAGAAAAACAAAACAAACAAAAAACCGTATTAATGTCTCAGGTAGCAACCCCCCCCCAAGTTGAGACAACTGTGATTTGTCTTCCCCTTCTGCAGCAACTCTCAGATTGGCAAAGTAACTGTTGTCCTAACATTGCTGTAAACAAACTTGGTTTTTATCTTTTAAATGTAAGTTTCATCTGGTCCTTCTTGGTGGTCTCAAACTCCACAACACATACATATACACACACAATTACAAGCCCAACATAGAAACAAAAGACCAATAAGATAAAAAATGCCCAAACAAAGCAATAAGATACAAAATGCCTACAAAAATACCATTGAGTTCATTGTGTGTTGTCCATGGGACCTATCCTTAAGTGTAGTTAATATACTCAGTGAAATTCCATTGGAGAAAGCTAATTTTTCCTTTGTAAGCCAGTGTGAATAGATGATAGCTTGTTGGTTAGGGGTGGAAACCCATGTTCACTTCCCTGGCTCAGCAGTGGGACTCCATTTGCCTTGAACCTGTCCAGGATCTGTTTGTGCTGCCACCGTCTCTATGAGCGCATATGTGCATCAATCTTGTGTCCGGAAGATAGTTTCCTTGGAATCATCCACCACCTCTGGCTTTTACAGTCTTTCTGCCTTCTCTTATGTCTAGCTCCCTGAGCCCTTAGGGGAGGGGTTTGATGAACACATCGCATTTAGGACTGAGTGTTCGAAAATCTCACTCTGCACATTGTCCATTTGCGGGTATCTGTGTTAGTTCCTATCAACTTCAAGAAGGAGGTTTTCTGATATAGGTTAAGTGAGGCGCTGGTCTACGGATATAGCAATATGTCATCAGGAGTCATTTTATTGCTGTTCCTTTAGCAGAACAATAGTATTTTGTTTTCCCCTAGGCCAACAGCCTATCCAGTCTCAGGTTCTTGGCCACCTGAGCAGTGTCCTGCATGGACTCCATCTCTTGGAGTGAGCCTTAAATCCAAACAGGAAGTGGCCAATCATTCCCACAATCTTTGTGCTACTATTAAACCATCATATCTTGCAAGCAAGTCACCACTATAAGTAGCAATGGTTTGCAGATCTTTGTAGGGTTTGTAGTTGCATTGATGGTCACCTTTCTCCTCTGGTAGGTTACAGAGTACCTTCCAGTACCATGAACACGTGTCAGTAGGGGTGAAGCCCCTAGTTAGACTCCATCTTGACTACTCCATGTTCAATGAGATATGTAAGTGTGGCTTCAGCACCTTACCATCAGTGTGTGGAGAGTAAACAATAGCCTCGGTAACAGTCCAAGATGTTTAGGGGTTTTCATAGGGCCCTTTGACCAACCACTCAATTAGATGTAATGTTAGGGAAGAATGCTTGTTCATTTCTGGGCTGCTCAAACTCCCAAAATAATTACACAGAAACTATATTATTTAAATCACAATATTATTTAAATCTACATTATTTAAACTATATTATTTAAGTCACTATATTATTTAAACCACATTTCTATTATTTTATATTTTACCATGATGCTGGTGGCCTACTGGCTAGGTTCCAGCTGTCAGCTTGCTTCTTTTTCCTCTGGCAGCTCCCTGGTGTCTCCTTGACTCCGCCTACTCTCTCTCTATATCTCTTCCAGCCTGGCTATATTCTGTTAAGCCATTGGACGAAAGCAGCTTCTTTATTCATTAACCAATAAAAGCAACACATATACAGAAGGACTTCCTACACCATTTCCCTTTTCTGCTTAAATAAAAAGGAAGATTTTAATTTTAACATAATAAAATTACATATAAAAACAGGTATCAAGTAAAAATTATAGTTACAATATTTATATCTACTTTATATTTTATTATAACTAAGGAAAACTATAACTGTAATTATTCTTCATCTCCATCAAAACTCCAGAAGGATATAATATTACCTAAGTAAATAGGAAGTGCATTGTAAGCAACTTCCAAAACTCTTGAATTGACAGAGACATCTCGCTGCCTGGACAGTCACCCAAAGTTCTTCTGTACCNTACCTAAGTAAATAGGAAGTGCATTGTAAGCAACTTCCAAAACTCTTGAATTGACAGAGACATCTCGCTGCCTGGACAGTCACCCAAAGTTCTTCTGTACCATTGGGGCATCCATCCAATCTGCAGTCCACAGGCCCATAGTATCTGGCAGACTTTTCCGTGAAGCAGGAAATTTCAAAGACAGTTCTGCCTATATTGGCAGTTTTCCAGTCACTTTCTTTAGTGTCCTGCAGAATGTCTGGCAGTCTCTTTCATGAAGCAGAAACCCCAAAGGACGGTCTCACCTTTAGACAAGTTGAGCAATCATTTCTCTGTGGGTCTTACATGTCCAGTTCATACAACATAACATCAAGCAGTCCAGGCAAGAGCAGTTTCTTGCCCAAATGGCTAATAAACTCCATAAGGAGCCTCTCTGATGCCCATCTTCCTCTTGAAGTAACTGGTGCTGCCAGGAGCAAATGTGTCTCATTGTCATGAAAAGTCCTAAGTCCTTAATTGTAAAATTTACAGTATAAGACTTCCAGAGAGAAAGATTTGAAGAATATCTATTTAACTGAAATATATCTCTATATATCTAGAAAACCTAACTAACATGACTTCAGGCTAGACTATTATAGATGACTCTCTATTAACCTATATTTCTTAATTATACACTGCATTTTTAAATGACCTCCACACACAATGCCTTAATCAAGAGCAGAAATACACATATAACAAAATTGATCTTAAATTTTTATCAATAGGCCAAAGCAAAGTATTCATCTCTATATCATATCCCCCTTTTAAATGTAAATAAACATTTATAAACAATATTTGGGAATTTGGGTGTAGTTCTTTCCAAACCACTTCCTGCTTTTTGTTGGGCGAAGTAATTTTTGAGGGTGTACATGGCAACCTTTCCAGGGGGGGTTGGTCCATTAAACCACATTAGACTGGAAGAATTCCATAGATTCTCATCCTCTGTGGAAACAAAGGTAGAACCTCTTTTCCAAAGCAACATATCCTTAGACCCATATTTTGAAATCAAGATACCTTTAAAGTATATATGTTGGTTTAACTTAGCAGTCCTCAGAATCAAATGTCTCTCTGCAGTCAAAAAATTCAAAGAACACACATTAATATACATAATCCAGATTCTCTGTGTATACTCCATCTTTACATAGCTTATTTTTCTTTATTCCTATTACTTTTTCTACATGTTTACTCTGTCTCTTTAAAGAGTTTATTTTATTTTTTAAATCATTTACTTCTTTTTTAACTCTCTATACTTTTTTCTTCTCTCTCCCAAGCCTACATACATTTATCCAACACTGTGACCCATTTAGAGGTATTTTTTATCTGAATTTATGTTTATTGTGTATCTGTAATCCTTTTCTGACCAGAACTGCTTCTTAAAATGCTAAGCAGGCATGGTTAGGGCCAACACAGCCCTGCCTGCTTGCTCTGCCCAATTCAACATGGCAGAGGTCCATTCACTGCCTCTGAGACTGCCTGGTGGGAGCCACACTCACCACTTCAATTCTGGTAACCAGCTTGATCCATGCTGCCACCAAGTAACTTGAAGCACACTGCCCACAAACCCAATTCAAGTGCTTGGCCTCCTGAAAGAGCCAGAGTTTGTGCTGGCAGCACGGACCAGGAAGCCGCTGTTTTGAAACTATATGGTGTTTTTTTTGTTGTTGTTGTTTGTTTTTTTTTTGTTTTGCTTTGTTTTATTTTTTGCTACTGCTAAATCAGGAAGACCTCTCTTAAAGAAGCTGCAGCACACCACCAGCAAACAGAGCAAGAAATCATGTGTTAAAAATCTGGGGGTTTTTTTTTTGTGTGTGTGTGTGTGTGTCTAGAATTCCTTCCCAAACTCTCTCAGGTTTTAAGTGGATTTAGTTGGCCACATTGGGTGCCAATCTGTTGGAGAAGGCTGCTTGTTTGTTTCCTGGCTTCCCAGACTCTTAAAATAATCACACAGAAACTATATTACTTAAATCACTGCTTGGCCAATCACTTAAGTATATTGCTAGCTAGTTCTTAATGTCTTTGGTTAACCCATTTCTATTATTTTATATTTTGCCCCAAGGCTCGTGGCCTACAGTCAAGGTTCCAGGTGTTAGCTTGCTTCTTTTTCCACTGGCAGCTCCCTGGTGTCTCTTTGACTCCGCCTACTCTCTCTATATATCTCTTCCAGCCTGGCTATATTCTNCCTTAGACCCATATTTTGAAATCAAGATACCTTTAAAGTATATATGTTGGTTTAACTTAGCAGTCCTCAGAATCAAATGTCTCTCTGCAGTCAAAAAATTCAAAGAACACACATTAATATACATAATCCAGATTCTCTGTGTATACTCCATCTTTACATAGCTTATTTTTCTTTATTCCTATTACTTTTTCTACATGTTTACTCTGTCTCTTTAAAGAGTTTATTTTATTTTTTAAATCATTTACTTCTTTTTTAACTCTCTATACTTTTTTCTTCTCTCTCCCAAGCCTACATACATTTATCCAACACTGTGACCCATTTAGAGGTATTTTTTATCTGAATTTATGTTTATTGTGTATCTGTAATCCTTTTCTGACCAGAACTGCTTCTTAAAATGCTAAGCAGGCATGGTTAGGGCCAACACAGCCCTGCCTGCTTGCTCTGCCCAATTCAACATGGCAGAGGTCCATTCACTGCCTCTGAGACTGCCTGGTGGGAGCCACACTCACCACTTCAATTCTGGTAACCAGCTTGATCCATGCTGCCACCAAGTAACTTGAAGCACACTGCCCACAAACCCAATTCAAGTGCTTGGCCTCCTGAAAGAGCCAGAGTTTGTGCTGGCAGCACGGACCAGGAAGCCGCTGTTTTGAAACTATATGGTGTTTTTTTTGTTGTTGTTGTTTGTTTTTTTTTTGTTTTGCTTTGTTTTATTTTTTGCTACTGCTAAATCAGGAAGACCTCTCTTAAAGAAGCTGCAGCACACCACCAGCAAACAGAGCAAGAAATCATGTGTTAAAAATCTGGGGGTTTTTTTTTTGTGTGTGTGTGTGTGTGTCTAGAATTCCTTCCCAAACTCTCTCAGGTTTTAAGTGGATTTAGTTGGCCACATTGGGTGCCAATCTGTTGGAGAAGGCTGCTTGTTTGTTTCCTGGCTTCCCAGACTCTTAAAATAATCACACAGAAACTATATTACTTAAATCACTGCTTGGCCAATCACTTAAGTATATTGCTAGCTAGTTCTTAATGTCTTTGGTTAACCCATTTCTATTATTTTATATTTTGCCCCAAGGCTCGTGGCCTACAGTCAAGGTTCCAGGTGTTAGCTTGCTTCTTTTTCCACTGGCAGCTCCCTGGTGTCTCTTTGACTCCGCCTACTCTCTCTATATATCTCTTCCAGCCTGGCTATATTCTGTTAAGCCATTGGCCAAAAGCAGCTTCTTTATCCATTAGCCAATAAAAGCAACACATATACAGAAGAGCTTCCCAGACCAATGTAACCCATTTCTGGGAGTGAAGGTTTCACTTAGAAGGAAAAGATGTCTTCTAGTTGGGGTATTAGCTCTCCCATCATTTGGTAACTCCATTTAAATTTCTTTCTTTCATATGATATATATGGGGAGATAATCCCCCGTACATACGTATATATAAGTATGTGTGTGTGTGTGTGTGTGTGTGTGTGTGTGTGTATGGAAAAGATACTTAAAATATATGGAAATTTCTACAGTATTAGGTTTCTGTATGGTTTCTCACATGGCCCTTAGTGCTAATTGTCCCTCATCAGATTTCCTCCTTAATCCTCTTTCATCCTCTTCTCCACTAACATTTCCACTCTAGTCTCCCTCCCCATCTCTCTGTAACTATACATTGTTTCCCCTTGGGAGAGCCTCTCTTTCCTCTAGTCTCTTACTCGATACCCCTTCTGTGGCTGTACAGATTGTAGCATGCATGTCTATCAAAGGCTTAAAAGCTAGCATCCATATATAAGAGAAAACACAGTATTTGTCTTTTGAGGTCTGGATTAACTCACTCAGGATTACTTTTCTAGATCTCTCCACTTACCTGGAAATTTCATTGTTTAACTACTGAAAACATTACATTATGTAAATGTATTTCATTTTCATTATCCACTTATAAGTTGATGGGCATCTAGGTTGTTTCTAATTTCTAGCTATGATGAACAGAGCAGCAATGAACATAGTTTAACTAGTGTCTCTGTAGTAGGATCCAGAGGCCTTTGGGTAGATGACCAAGAGAGGTACAGCTGGCTCTTGAGCTTTATCTGTCCCCAGCTCACTGAGAAATGACCACATGGTTGTTGAACATTTCTCTGTTTCTCAGCCATTTGTGACTTGTCTTTTGAGAAGTAACTGTTTAGTTCTGGACCCCATTTTTAAGTGGGTAATCTAATTTTTTGATGTTCAGGTTTTAAAATTCTCTCTGTATTTTAAATACTAACCCTCTTTCAGATGTGCAAATGGTAATAATTTTTTTCCCATCCTATGCCCTGCCATTTTGCCCAAATGTTGGTATCCTTCACTGTGCAGAAGCTTTTCTGTTTCATGAGGTTTCATTTATTAACCATTGGTCTTAGTGCCTGTGCTATTGGTGTCCTGCTCAGATGTTTTTTCCCGTGCCTTTAGTTCAAGCCTATGCCCCACTTTCTCATTTATCTGATTCACGGTATCTGGTATGTTTAGGTTCTTGATCTGCTTGGAGTTGAGTTTTGTGCAGGGTGATAAATATGGATTTGTTTTCATTCTTCTACATGCTGTCATCCAGTTTGATGAGCATCATTTATTGAAGATACTGTCTTTGTTCCAGTCTGCATATATTTGGGTTATCTGTCAAAGATTAGATGTCTATAGGTGTGTGGACTTACGCCGGAGTCTCCAGTTCTATTCTGTTGATCAGTGTGCCAGTACTGTGCTGGGCTTTTTTTTTTTAAACAACAATATACCTGTAGTATTATTTAAGATTGGGGATGGCAATCTCTCCAGCAGTTATTTTATTGTTCAGGATTGTTTTAGATTTTAATATTCTTTGCTTATTATGTACATTTAGTGTTTCAATTATTGTGTGTCATGGGGAATTTCATTCCTTGTCCAGCCTGGTGTTCTCTATGCTTCTTGTACCTTAGTAAGCATCTCCTTCTTTAGGTTAGGAAAATTTTCTTCTCTAATTTTGTTGAAAGTATTTTCTGTGCCTTTGATCCAAGTTTCTTTTCTTTCATCTATCCTATTATTCATAGATTTGGTCTTTTCTTAGTGTCCTAGATTTCCTGGATGTTCTGTGTCTGGATTTTTTTTTAAGATTTATCATTTTCTTTGACTGTGGCATCCATTTATTCTATTTTGGCTGCAATGCCTGGGATCATCTCTTCCGTGTCCTGCACTCTCTTGCTGAGCCTCGCCTCTGAGGTTTTGTTTGACTCCCCAATTTTTCATTTCCAGTTTTGTTTCAATTTGGGTGTTCCTTAGGGATTCTATTTCTTTGTTAAATTCTACTTTAATGCTTTGAGTTGTTTTCAGTATTTAATTGAACTGTTTGTTTTCGCAGTCTTCATTAAGTGATTTAGTAATACCCCGTTAAGGTTCTTAAACATATTCATAATTGCGACTTTGAAGTCTTTGTGTTGTGCTTCAGCTATATTGCCTAGTAGGAGGGTTCCTAGGTTCTGGTGGAGGTATATTGCCTTAGCTGTTAAGGCTTGTTTTCTTATACTGGTATTTAGGCATTTGGAGTTTTGATGTTTGGGGTGATTCTAGACGTTAGTAACTATTTTTGTCTTTGCTGGGCTTCGGTGAGTATTCTGTTCCTTGATATCCGTTGCCTTCACTGGATCTTAGTGACTGTGAGTTTCCTGGTAGATAGTGCTTCTGAAGGTCAGTGGATGGCAGAGAGAAACAGAGATGGGCTGGGAGTAAAGGCTGAGAGGGGTTGAGGGAAAGAGCAAGGGGATCCTGTCCACACCAGGGGATGAGGTCCCCAGATAGTTCAAGGGGCACCATCAAGCAGGTTGCTACAGGCTGAGTGTAAGACAGAAGAGTGAGCATCGCTTGCCTGAGTTCCAGCCCACTGTCGATCCCTGGTAGAAAGGGTTTCTAGGTTGAGTAGCTGACACAAAGGAATGAGGATGAGCTAAAAGGGAAGGCTTGGGGATCTACAGGAAAGAGCTAAGCTGGGAAAGTACCAAGAGATGCCGTTCCCAGAGAATTAGCATCAAGTTTTTTGGATAAGACTCTAACATCAAGGAATCTAAAATGGCTGAAAGACACTTGACAAAATGCTCAACATCCTTAGCTATCAGAGAAATGCAAATCAAAACAACTCTGAGATTCCATCTTACACCTGTAAGAATGGCCAAGATCAAAAACACTGATGACAACTTATGCTGGAAAGATTATGGGGTAAAGGAACACACCTATATTTCTGGTGGGAGTGCAAGCTGGTACAGCCCCTTTGGATGTCAGTATGGCAATTTCT
>LOEQ01000393.1:15387-26354 GCA_001685075.1 Bramus lutescens
AATACAGTTTCTGTGTGATTATTTCATGGCTGGGCAGCCAGGACCAACAAGCAGCCCCCTTCCACAACAGAAAACAAAGAGTGATTGTGCCAATTAAATGAAATCATGTCAGAGATCTCTAGAGCGACAATACCTGTCTACCAGTGCGTTTTTAAAATATGCTCAGTTCCCATGCAGCCTACATCTGGGTACCTTTGAGCTTTCTCAGAATTTCACAAATGATCTTCTGTTGCAGATCAGAGAATTATTTTCTGGAAACCCCAACAAGATTAGAGATCAGCTACAGCCTTGACTGTAGCCATAGTTTGCCTGCCTACAATAGCTCTTGTTGTGAAAGGACATTGGATTAAAATATGTGATATTTAATGAGTCTTGACATACCAATGTCACACAGATTCTTAGCAGTGTGTCATATTGTGTATGAAAAGCTGATTATAAAAATTACACGTGCTTCTTTCTATAAAACACTACAAACAATGGGAATTACTAGAGAGTTTGAATCTCACTCCTCCCTTTGAACAATACTGTAATGATATTTTGTTTGTGCTGTAACAAAGTTTGCATGAGGATCAGAGTGTGGAGCAAGCCACTAATTAGACATAGAGGCCAGGCATTGGTGGCACACCCCTGCTGAGCACTGGAGAGGCAGAGGCAGATGGATCTCTGTGAGTTCAAGGCCACCCTGGGCTACACTAGATTGATCCAGTCTCAAAGAGAAACAGAGCCAGGCAGTGGTGTCTCATACATTTAATTCCAGTACTTGGAAATCACAAAGTACCAACCCTAGGGAGGTTGAAACAGGAAGGGATATGGCTGGGTGGAGAGAGGAATATGAGGCAGAATGAGACAGGAACTCAAGGCATTCACTCTGAAAACTTGTAGAAACAGGATATACCATTCCGTCTGAGGATTTTGTAGAGGTAAGAAATAGTGGCTGGCTGTCCTGCTTCTATGATCTTTCGGCTTTCACCTCCTAATATCTGACTCCAGGTTTTATTTTTAAGACCAATTAGAAATCGCACTACACAGTACTCATTTTGCTGCCCTTCCTTTGGAATGTCTTCTTGTCTCCTGTTCAAATGGCTAAGTTCCATGACTTATACTTTCTTCTTCTAACATAGTATAGAAAATCTCATTGATTTGTTAATGGATGGATTATGAAAATGACTGGAGTTCACAACTTTAATGTCTGCTTTATTTCAAAGTTCTTTCATTGCCTCACTCAAATGTTGCTTTCCAATGTTTTTGTGGAGCCTGTGACATTGGCTTGCGTCCTGGTCCTGTCTTCCGCTTGCCATCCGGCTTGGCACCCCAAACTGTGGCTCCTCCTCTCAATACTAGGCTTTTCTCGTTTTATGTGATGTCTTTTCTCATGATTCTTTCTTTCTGCAGTGTTGTTCCCATTTTGTACAGGCATGCAAAACTAAATCAGTATTCCTTCCTGACTCAATAAATATTTAACCATGCAACAGAATGAGTAAAAGAATTAGATCACCAGTAAGTTTCTCTTCCAAACATCTTACTTGAAGCTTACTTTCTCATCCAATAGATATTTTACAAGTGCTTGCTGTGTCTTTGGCTTGATGCTTAGGTGTTACAGACAGTGAGATGAAACAGTTTCTGACTTTGTGGGATTTATTGATTAAACCACCCGAATCTACCAGTTAATATTTAATTATTAATTAAATATTATAGTTGTGATGTGAAAAGTACTTTACAAGAAAAAGGAAGTTTTATGTATAGACCAAGATCTGGTCATGCTAGGGTGCCTGGGGAAACATCTCCGAGAGCTGAAGATAATTAGATGGTGATAAAATAGACAGTGTAAAATTTTTAGATGTTTTAGGGTAACTAGGACATTTAGACAGATCCACAGAGAGTGAGCTCCAGGAAGACAGAGAATTTTTTTTGAAAGGCCATGGATACCTTGGTACCAATTTTATCTTTAAACTGTTGAATTGGCATGACCTGAGGTTTCTGTTGTTGTTGTTTTAATATTATTTTTGTGTCAGTGAAGAAAATTTGTTGGGTAAAGTAGTAATGGGGCTTGCTCTCTGCCAGGAATCTCCTAAGGCAGGGAAACCAGCGGAGAGTCAGCTGACGATTTAGTGGGTAGGAAGAAACATGAAGAACTGTTGTAGGGAGACGAAGAGGTGACAAGGGATTGAAGGACCCCTGGGGCAGGATGAGTAGAATGTAGTGACAAGCTGTGTGTGAGCACAAGTCGCATGAGGAAAATGGGAAAGTCAAGAATGTTTTCTAAGTTTCATGGATAGAAACTGGTATCTAACACTTGGGCAGGAGGCACAGCGAGTGTGGGGCAGTGTCTTAAACTGACTTGGGACTTGTGAAGCTAAATGCTGTTAGAACTTGTAAGAAGAAGGCTCAGTGCTATCAGAGGTCTCAATCTGTAGCTTGCAGTAAACGTGGGCAGATTAAGTGGGTCACACTTTGTGAAGGTGCTGGAAGTAAAGTGGAGTGCCCCAGAACTGCCAGGTTTTGATCTGCATGATACCTGTGATACCTCAGAAAAATGTGTACCATTAGGGTAGCAGGTACTTCCTTCTGTGTACAGAACCAAGAGAACTGTTCTCCACAAAGCTCTTGTATTCTGGAGCTTGTGCCTTTTGAGCATAGCTTTCCCTCTGCTTTCAGTTACAGATTTTTGTGACCCTGGGTGTCTCCTGCAGCCTTCCATATCTTAGGATGCCTGTAGCTAGATTTGTATCTGGTCTTCTTCATCACTGAAGCGTCGATCATCTTCAGCCCGTCATTACTTTTTCAACAAATCCTTCTTTGACTTCTAATAAGCGACAGTCTCTTTTTAGACTTTAGCTCATCAGCAAACAAAGTGGAATCAACCCCATTGGCAGCTACTTTTTACTTTGCGGAGACATATAGTCAATAAATGTCAAATAGTATTTTGTGCAAAAGAAAAAAGCAGGATAAGAAGGCAAAGTATGATGAATGGGAGATAGAGGGAGGACAGGGCTTGCTCTTTGATTCTTTATTCTTTCCTCATCTGTTACATCCCAACTACAGTTTCCCCTTCCTCCTTTCCTCCCAGTCCATCTCCTATATCTCTCCTCTCTCCCAGATCCACTCCTCTGTTTCCCCTCAGAAAACTACAGGCCTACCAGTAAAATCAATCAAACATGGCATAACATCTTAAGAGATGATGATAGTGAGACCCAAGTGACATAGGAGGATGCACTTTGTGGATGCATGAGTCGGTATGTCTTCCTTTATAATGGGTCATTTCAAAAATACATAAAAACTTTAAGTAACTATCTCATCTTTTCTCATTTCAGAATCTAGGAGGTAGCCTAGCTGGGTGTTCGTGCTTAAGGTTTCTGAAATGGATGATGTCAAATTGTCAGCTATTACTGAGGGGACCTTGAGGATCAATGGGGACTGAAGAATTAGCTTCCCGGTTCACTGGTTCACTGATGTGGTTCTGAACAGACTTCTGTTCATTAAGGGTTATTAGGCTGAGGACCTTGGGTCCTTGTTTCACCACAGTTTCCTTCCTGCAGGGCACATGCTGAAGGACCAAGAGCAAGAAAGTGTGCCACATCCTGTGATGGTCTCATCTCAGAAGTGGCCCAGTGTTGGTTTTGCTGGGTCTTCTGTGCTGCTGAGTTGCCTTTCCTACTGCTTGAGTGTGACTTCCCAGCCTGGCTTCTCTTGGCTTCCCTCCATCTTCCTCTTCCATTTATACTTTCTAAAAGCACAATTTAAGGTTGTCGTCTTAACTTTATTGTGCCTTGTCTCCTTTGCTCTCTCTTGTAGCTGGCTTTTCGTCTTCAGTTGGATGAATGTCCTCTGCCCAAGGTGACATGGGAGGAAGAAACAGTAAACAGATCTGTTTTCAGATGATGTTTGTTCTAGAGGCCTCTGGTTCTTTCTTGTTTCTTTCTTTGGAAGCATCTCCTGCTTTTGCTGCTAGTGTGTGTATATTTTGCTTTCAGTTTCCCTGATTCTTCTCACTGCTACTGGATACATTTTTTGTTGGTTTCATTTTATTTAATTTGAATCATTTAAATATAGATTTTTAGGCTTTTATTCTTCACTGTACTTTTATCATTTTATCTTCACTGTGCTTTTTTTCCTGACCACTATCAAAACTAAATTAATTATCTCTAACACTCACAACATCATCACTTTGTTTAAAAAATATGTGTAAATATATACACTTTCCCACCTTTATTATTTATAGTTACAAAGAGAATGAAAATCTTATTTTCCGAATTAGTTTCCATATCTTGCAGCTCATCAAAACCCTTCCTCATTCTATCTTCGCCCCTTCCTGCCTCACCTTCTTCCATTCCTGCTGTACTTGTACTAGTTCTGCAAGGCTGCTTTCTCCTTTTGATCACAGGTCTCTATCTTAGCTCCAGTAGTTTTCCGTCTAGCCTTGCTCCTGGCACCACTGTTTGAAGCATACCTCATACCTCTCAGTGTGTTAACACTAGGTCATCTAGCCACCATAGGCCCTTGGATTAGAAGGTTTCGTCAGAACAGTGGTTCTCAACCTGTGGGTCAGGACCCCTTTGGGGCTCGTACATCAGATATTTATATTACAATTCATAACAGTGGCAAAATTACACTTATGAAGTAGTAATGAAAATAATGTTATGGTTGGGGGTCACCACAACACTGAGAGCTGTATTAAAGTGTCCAGCATTAGGAAGGCTGAAAACCACTGTCATTGAGGAACAGAACTGATTAAGTGAATGTAAATCACAATGGGGATTTAATAGATTAGCCTACGTGTTGTAGAATGGGTAATCAGACAGGCTATGTCCTGGAGGGATTGAGAACCTGGTAGCTGCTCAGGCTATGAGCCCAGGTCACTCAGCAGTTCTAGTTTTTACACTGAAAGCGTAGGACATTGTCAGGGTGCTCCTGGTCTAGTCTTTGTTGGGAGGCTAAAGAAGGTAGGTTCTAATGTCAGTGAAATCATCAAGAGTAACACCAGGAAAGAGCAAAGGCCTACAGAAAAAATCATCACTGGTTTTCCCTCTGACCTCTTTATGTATTGAATGCCCCCTTGAGGACGTGCTTCCCACCCAGTAGGATGTTCCCCTCTCATTTCATGTTTCTAGGTAACAATCTCCAGACCCACCCAGAGGCATGTCTCTTAGTTGATTCCACATCTAATCAAATAGGTGAGCAAGGTTAACCATTACAACATCATCAGCTAGAAGCTGGACTTCTCTCCTGCACCCATGTCATTTTCCAATCTTATCTCTAGTGACCTTCCTAGCTACAATTATTTTGACTACTAATACTCATATTTAATGTCAGCATATAATAGGAAAGTTTTCAAATTTCCTTTTGGATATTCTAATGGTTATTCTTCTATTCCTTTTGCTCCCATTCATATACTTTTTATTCTCCCTTTTATCTTCATACAATTCATAGGCTCTTAAAGACACAGGTCCTTGTCTCTGTTCTGAGCTCTCCCCCATCTCAGTCACACTCCCCACCGGAGTTGTTAACTCCATTTCTTTTGCTTTCCCTCCTTTTATATAAGCATCTATTATTGTTGATCTTTTTTCCTCCACGATCATGAGCTTGTCAGGCCTTGGTCTTTGATGGATTTGTCTGTACAACACAAACACTTAGCCCAATCCTAGGATTTTGTTGCCATTAGCAAATATCACTTATATAGCTGGAGGGAGTCAGTGTGGTCTAGGTTATGGTTTTATGGGAGAAAACAATCCAGAAACAAAGTCCATTCATGATTTTGCTTCAAAACTAGGGTCACTTAAGGGAACTCTACCCCTTAGCTGTATGTTAGATAGTAGAGTGAAAAAAATAAAATAACTGCTTATGTAGAGTATTAGAAATCAATAGTTTTCCTGTAGTGAGACTTGAGCTATTTATATATAATTTTTTTTTCTGGTCAGGGTTTCAACACATTTCACAGTTTCTAAAAGATTCAACTTTAGGTACTTTCTAGAGAAGCAACATTACATAAAGTACTGGTAGTCCTTTTCTTGAGTCAGCTGAGAAGCTACATATAATTGAACAGGAAATACATGAACGAGCAAGAGGCAATATATAATTTAGGGGATGGCTACTGTGGACAAAAACCGCAGTAAGGGAAATAATAGAAATGGGAGGCAGAACAATCTGAGGATAGAAGGAAGAAATCTAGAAGAGAGTCCCATTCTACCAACCCCAGATATCAGTAGGCATACATATATTTCATGGCATAACAGTGAAGTTATTATATTGCCACAGTGGTGGACATAGGGGAGCTGTTTCTTATGAGTTCTGAGGTAAAGTCCACAGGGAGATGCTAGTCTCTGGAACGTACCAGGAATCTGCTAGTGTAGATGATGCTCTGAAAAGGCACTCTTTGGGTATCTGATAAATGCCCGCCCATAGTGTTACTTGACTACAAGTAATAACAAGCCCTTGTTCAACTGATTTGCCACCTCTGCCTCACTCTATTGATACTGCTTAAAATGATACGAAATAGTACCACCTGGATGTACCCCTTGGACTCCTTGGCTTCTTTATATCCAACTTAAGAAAGAGCTATAACAAAAAATATATTTACATATGTATACAATTTAGTATATTTAATCACAGTATAATTATTATATGTAATTGACAGGTGTCATATAGTTATGTGATTTTATATATAATGTAAAAATATAAAATATCTTTATATAAACTGCCAGTGCTGCATGAAAAAAATCAGTATTAGACGAGAAAAAGAAGAAAAATAGTTCCATCCCTATGAGTTCTCAGGTAATATCATTTTCAGACAAAGCATTATTAAATATCTAAATTTCTTTCTCCCCAGCTTAGCATTATTAAAAACACCATTAGTTTTACTTCTTTTTATAAACAAAGGTATTACTTTACAACCAAGGGTACCCTTAAATTAATTATATGACTGGCCTTGAACTTCGAATCCCACTTCATCAGCATTCCAAGTCCTGGAATTATAGGTACAAGCCACGATTGTTCTTATACCTGTCAAGATATAATTTGTTTGAATTGGAAACAAAAAAAACAAGATATAGAGACTTTCTAATCATAAGTAATTCATAGCTGTAAAGAGATAGTATGCATTATTTGTATATATTGTATATGTGATTGCCTCAGGCAGAAGTTACTAATGTTGTAGCATTGAGTCAAGGGTCCAAAATATCTAAGTGTCATTGGATGTGACAGAAAAATAAGCAGCTTTTTTGAATGACCCCCCCAAAAAAACTAAAAGCAATTGGGAAATTTTGGACTCAAAAGGCCACACATGCCAGATAGTAGACAAGTGATATAGATGGAAAGTTTTTTTCTTATCTGGTCATGCACGCACTGTGAAAATAGCCATTCAGAGCCTTAATATTAATTATAAATGTTGGCAGATGGCTCAGACTTACTACTGGCTACCCCTTACATTTCAGTTAACTCATTTCTATAATCTAAGTATTACTACATGGCCGTGGTGTTTACCAGTCCACTGGCATGTTGTTCCTTGGGTGACTGCATGGCATCTCCCAAACTGCACACTGCTTCTCCTGTATCTTTGCTTGGATTTCCCACCTTACTCTATCCTACCTTTCAATAAGACAAAGCAGCTTCATTTATCAATGAATGAGAACAACACATATTCACAGCATACAGACATCCCACAGAAAGTGAGTCACCTGATTTTTGTGGTACACAAAGCCAACTTTCCATCAAGAGAGTTCACAAATAACTAGATAATAATAGGCAAGTAGATAATGCTTTGTGATGTGCATGCTCCTATGGCCATAAAAATCTCCTAATAAAAGAAGAGAGGATGACCAAGTCGGGATGGCCTTTTTAAGTTGGTCTAGGATGTCATTAGCAGTTTTAGCTGCATCAAAACCCAAATTTGTCTTATCAAACATTAAATCTGAGGATTCATTGGCATCATGTCAAGTTTTTCTCAGATAAGATCTAACCTTTTGCTAATCAATATCTTCAAAGTGAACCAAAGTAGTCACAAACATTAACAGGTCAATGTTAGTATGAGAATTAAGAATAAACACACAATTTGTCAAATTATAGTTCTCTTAACTTCATTCTTATCAAAAAACAAGAAAAGTTTTCTGTGATGGATGAGCTATGAGTCTTTTTCCTCTCCTATAGTCCAATTGCATTGCTACTTCTAACTTCCAAAGATAAATTTGAAGTGTCCCCATCTCTCAGTAGCAGCAAAACTTTTGTGCCACTCCTCAATGTTTTCTGAAGAGGGTTTCAGTCACATATAACTGTGTTCCATTGCTTTAACAGGTGTCTTTACCCCAGAGGGGAAATTCCTGAGCTCCCAGTTCTCAAGTCCTCCATTTCAACAACACATTGAACACCATATTGGCAAAGTTAACTTCTTATCCCAAGATATTTTGTAGATAAATGGTCAAACATTCAGTCTGCATCCTTGGGCTGGCTCCAGTGTGAACAGGAATCACTAAGGTCTGGAAATCTGTGTAGTAGGTTTATCAGAAAAGTGGGAATCACCAACCATCACCACGGTCTCCTTTCCTTCTCAGACTGCAGCATGATGACATCAGCAGGTCAAGAACAAGGTTCAGCAATCTTTCACTCCAACTCCTCTGGGAAGGCCTCAGCAGCTACCCTGCCATCAGGGCTTGTACTCCTTTGTTCTCGACACCACACCAAGTGCTCAGGAAGCCACCAAGCTTCATTCTCCTCCTGTGAAAAAACAAACATGCCCTTGACTCCATATTAAAACAGGTTCAGGTCCTTTCCATAATCCAGTGCAAGGGTCTTTCCATTTTGCTTTAGTGAAGGTCACTCTAGTGCCATCATTCCAAAATCTATCTGCAGAAAATTGCTCATGGGCATCCACATTCAAGAAATTTAGAATAAAAAGATGACTGGGGTTAAATCCCCCCTTTCTTTTCAAGTTGTTTTCAAGGAGCCATGGGCATGCTCCACAATTCTTTGTCCTTGAGGATTATAAGGAATGCCTGATTTATAGCCAACATTCCAGTGGGAACAAGACTGCTGAACTGATTTACCAATGTATCCAGATCCATTATCCATCTTTATAATTTTAGGAATTCCCATATATGAAAAACACATTAAGCAATGTGTTATCACATGCTTAGTGGCATGCCCAGTTTGTGCAGTAGCCATTAAGAATCCCGAGTATTTATTGATTATCACATGCATATATCTTAATTTACCACATTCTGCAATATGAGTAGCATCCATTTGTCATAAATTATTAGGGAGCAGGTCTTGAGGATTTATTCCCATATAAAATATAGGTAAATATTGCGGGCATATATCACATTGCTTAACAATCTGATGAGCAATTTTTCTTGTTAATGCAATTTGTTTTCTTAAACTTCATTTTGATGGTGTAAAGATCACTCAGCAAGTCAAGTTGAGATAAAGAGTAAATTTATCAGCTAAAGCATTACACTCAGCCAGTGGGCCAGGAAGATTTGAATGTGCTCTAATATGATCCACAAAGCATGGCAATTTTCTTTGATGAATGGAATCTTGAATTTGCTGAAACAGTATTTTAACTTGACTATTGCTAGTTCCAATACAGGGTCCAGTTTCTGTTACCTGAGGGCTTTAAGTATGTAATGACTGTCAGTATATAAATTAAATGTATTGTTTGCAACAAGATGGAATATCACAGCAACAGCTCACAGCTCAACTATTTGAGCTGAGGCCTTACCTGTTTGCACCATATATCCTTTACCCTCAACAACATATGCTGCTCTTTCATTAGAAGAACCATCTGGAAAAATTAACATGGCATCCTTTAAATGATGTTTAATTATAATTTTAGAAAAAAGGGAATGCAGTTGTGCAAGTTGTAGCACTCAAACAGTAGGAAACTGATTATCAATTTGGCCAAAAAAATGAGCAAATGCAGTTACCCAAGAATTATTACTTTTAAATAACCAATCAACCTGTTTTTTAGTATAAGGAACATTGATCACATTAGGTTACCTCCCAAAATATCACATAGATTCCATCTGCCTTTTCTGTACTAAATAAGGTACTGGTGCATAATAGGGGTTTAATATCTTGACTGGTGAAACAGGAAGGTGTAGCCATAAAAGAGGACTATTTTGCCATTATATTGCTATGGAAGTAAGTTTTGTAGGTAAAATATATGCTTGCCAAGACTGATCATAATTAATATAATGTACCTGCTGATTTTGTATTGCATAGTCTACTTGTACCAGTACTTGTCTGGCAGCGTCTATAATATGTCTGTTTGGACTGGGATCACTATTCCCCTTAGAATTTCATTGAGGGGCTCAAGGTCTCTTATAGACAACTTCAAGTAGGATTGCAGCCATTGCATCTCCTAATAACTCTGAAAGTCATTCAAAGTTTGTAAGCTATCATCCAAGTTGTAAGAGTCTCACTGGGTGACAGGCATCATTTGCAATTTTACAGACTCCTGGATGGGTGGACCTAGAGCTGTGCTCTCTGCAGCTCTGCCATTCTGCTAGGAACTGGCACTGGGAGGTCTCTGGACCTGGGCGGGTCCCGTTGGAGGCCAGCAGTGGCTGGCAGACTTAACTGCAGCATAGGCTTGGCTGGCTGGACACTTAGGCACGTGGGACCACACTGTTTTCACTATTCCTGTTTTCCTTTCTTAAATCTTGTATCAATCTCCATTTTCCAGATTTCTTTTTAATCACAAAATTAGGAGAATTCCTACATCCTCTCCCCTGCTAAAGGCTATTGACTAGAGCCAAGGTCAATAGGCTCGTGGGCCATGTAGCTTCTAGCCATTCCCCACCAAGCAACCAGCTCCAGGTGCCAGCCACAGGAGGCACAGCCCTCCAAAATTTCCTTCTCCTGCATTTTCCTGGCTACACACAGCATGGTGCAGGTTGGATACAGCTGGGACTGTTGGGACGGCAGTCCGCAACGGTGCAGGATGGCCATGGAGACACAGTCACCCCCTCCCTCGCCTG
>LOEQ01000393.1:26401-77795 GCA_001685075.1 Bramus lutescens
CTACAGCAGCTGCTTGTAAACTTAGGAGGATGTGCTGGATGCAAGGCATGTGTGGGCAGTCAGCTTCCACCCCATTGTGGTGGCCCCAGGCTTGGTCTGCCAGGAGGGACTGCAAGCTTTCTCTTCCCCAAGCTCTGAAGCAGACGTGCAGGGTCTGTCCAGAAGCAAACCAAAAACTGTGCCAGTAGTGTTGGGAGGGAGTGAGAAGTTTAAACTATTTACAAAGTCTAAAAATTTCTATACCTTTCACTGCTGCACCCCAGTTCTCCTGGCTTTAAAAAATATACCCAAGTAAATGTACACACAGCTGAATACTATTTTCTTATCCCATATCTACAATTATACCCAATTTTTACTCTTGATATCACTGCCTTTCCACATTTATTATTTATTTGAGCGCTCACCATTTACTTCTACACCTGTGATACCTTATTCATCTGTGATATTCACCATGTTTTCTACCTGTGCTGGCCATACATCTGGGCAACATCTGTTGGGGTCCCACATTGGGGCAACATTTATTGTGAGCCCTACATTGAGGCCCATCTGTCAGGATCCAGTATTGATGGGCTCATGCATTCCAGGGTAGGAGCGTGTGGATTAGAAATGTTATACAGGGAAAAAAAACAGACACAAAAGAAAAGGACAAAGACATAAAATAGAGTCAGGAGGGCAATCCAGTGAGTACTGAATTCACCCGTTTATTTTTCATATGCTTTGTATCCAATCAAAAACAGGGAGAAGGCAAGACTTCTTTACCATGATACAAACAAGGAACAAACAAAATAATCACCACTTAGATACCTGAAACATCAAGTAACTACATCCTAAGTATTCTGTCATTTAACCAGGACATACAGTGACCACACCCCTCGCCCTGCATCCTGTAGGTAGCCCCACCCTGGGTCAAATCTCTTGTTATAACCTTGAAGAAGCAAGAATAGGCCTGAACTCTCTGACCTTTAGTCAAGGTGGAGGGGACCCCCATCCATGGGCATTGAAAGCCAAGTATCTCTGACCTCTGGGTCATGAAGTAGTTTGGGTTAACAGCTGCATAGGTTGTTTATTGACTTCAATGTATTTTTACAAAACTATTGGCCTCCAAATCTTCTTTTACTTAGTAGTTACCGGGCTACCAAATATATGTATGGAAGTTGTCCATGTGTTTCTGGCTAGTTTTTTTAACCATTTGAATGAGAATGAGGTCAATGAGGAGTTGGATGAGAGAATTATAAACAACAGACGTTTAGTTCTTCTAGTTTCAGAGTCTGGGAAGTTCGAAGTCAGCAACTCTCAACCTGTGTGTCATAGCCTCTTTGGAGTTGGAATGACCTTTTCACAGGGGTCATCTACAACCACCAGAAAACACAGATATTTACATTATAATTCATAACAGTAGCATAACTACAGTTATGAAGTGGCAATGAAAATAATTTTCTGGTTGGGGGTCACGACAGCATGAGGAACTGTATGAAAGCATCACAGCATTAGGAAGGTGGAAAAACCTCTGCCCTAAGTCAAAGTGCCATAGGATGTTGTGTTCACTGAATGACTCTTGCTTCTTAGGCCAGTGTTTTAGCACTGTGTTCTCAGGCAGCAGAGGAATGAGGAGGAACTATAGAGTCTCATTTCAAGGCCCCTGGTAACAAACACTGAGAATCCACTTTTTTGTGTGCATCCTTGACCTTCAGCTAGGACATGATATGTAGGTTATCTCACCTTCTCAGGACTACATACTGCTTCTCTCGAGTTTTCAACAGTTTCAAGAGATTTGCGACTCCTTTCCTATGTTATGCATTTTGAGCCATGGCAGAACATTTTGTGCCCAGGCTAGGTTGCTGAAATCATAGGCATTAGTGACCTTGCCTAATTACAGATGTGTTTGATTTTGTTTTTCAGGTTTTTCTAAAGAGTGACCGAGTGGCCAGAATGGTTCAGAGTGGAGGGTGTTCTGCTAATGATTTCAGAGAGGTGTTTAAGAAAAACATAGAAAAACGTGTACGTAGCTTGCCGGAAATAGATGGCCTGAGCAAAGAGACTGTGCTGAGCTCATGGATAGCCAAATATGATGCCATTTACAGGGGAGAAGAAGACTTGTGTAAACAGCCAAACAGGATGACCCTGAGTGCCGTGTCTGAGCTTATTCTGAGCAAGGAGCAGCTCTATGAAATGTTCCAGCAGATCCTGGGTATTAAGAAACTGGAACACCAGCTCCTTTATAACGCATGCCAGGTAAGTGCTATGATGCCTGTTCTTTCCATGACTGATGCATAGAAGGAACATTGTTTATCACCCTATGAATAAGTATTTTTCATTCTACAATCAATTCCCTTGAATAGCTGAGTGAGACTGAATTTTAATAAATCAAAGAGTGATATTTGAAAGCAGTTGGGTGGAGGGAGAATGTCAGTATCATTAGCCAGTTATGATTGGTCCCATGTGCCCTATTTAAGGACATCGTGTTTGTGGCTACTAGGCATATTCAGGGTGGGCTCTGAATAGAAAAATGACCATCATCTGCAGCCTCAACAATGTCTCCAATATATAATGAGCCATTGCTCCTCAGTGCAAAATAATTTGTCATTAAAGTATGATGCTAGTTTTCAGAATGTTATCAAAGTGATTGAAATTTCAAATTTTTTTCTTAACCTCAGACGGGAAGAAATGAATTGAGTATGATTGTTAAACTGGCTAATTTAAAGCAATGACAGCTAATAATATGTTTTCTCTTAAGTTGTTATTCAAGTCATGCATATGAAAATTGAATAAAATCTCATATGGTTTTCATTTTTAGACTGATTTGTCTAATAATGTATTCCTTAGGTATTTGCATTTTTTGCTTTTTTTATGTATTATTTAACTCAGCCCTAATATACAATTCAAATTACCAAAATTCTACCATTTTAAAATTCATTGAGAATTGCACTTCTGTATTGTACACATATTTATTTTAATCTTTTTGCAAATTTGTTTCTCTTAATTTCTGTATCCTTTCATGTTCCATACTTTTCATCACTAATTTGTGAATAATTTAGATTAATAAATTAAGAATTCATTAATTATAAATTAGTATGTCACCTTAACCCTACAAACAATTCGTGTGCTCACTGTCATTATTTTCGCTGTGTCTTTAAGCCAGGTGGTGTTTTTATGGAGGATGACAGCAAATCACGAGCTTATGTATTAACAAATCTATACAGCTAAGACATTGCCTCCCATACTGTCCATGGTGGTCTTTTTGTAAAGTTAATGTTGATGAGCAACACTAAGTAATAAAATTGAGATTCAGTCATTCAGTAGCTATTTAGTGAGAATTTATCAAAAGACTCACAAAGTTATAGAAAACAAGCTGAACCAACTGCTTCCCTGTTCCAAATGCAGTGGGGTGATAGAACCTCCCAAATAATTAGCTATGCATTCCAGTTTATACTGCCTATAAAATACCTTCCTACATATTATAGGTTTATCGTTATTAACACAGAATCTTTTGTCTTCTTTTTAAAACTGTTCTTACATATGAGGTTTGGACCTTATAATTTCTCTCTCCTGTGACTTGCAGCACACAATACTTCCCATTCAAGTCACTGATATAATAGTGGGTTTATATTTGCATTCAGTTCTATCAGAATTTGCTTCATGTAGCCATGTCTATTAAGACCTGTTCTGTCTTCTTGTAGAATTGCATCCTTTATCTTGATGTCCTTGTTGTTTCTCTAAAGCCTACTTTGTCTTACCCTAATGGAGCTAGCTGGAGCTTCCCTATGATTAGAGTTAGCATGGTGGATATTTTCCCTTGTGTTGACTTTTAACATGATTTTTATTTTTAAACGTGTAATTGGGTCTTGAGGGTTTATTTGTTTTGTTTACACCCACTCAGATGGTTTTGTCTTTCAATGCCTGTGTTTAGACTCATAATTAAAGTGATTACTATAGTTGGCTTAAATAATACAGTCAGTTATTATTTCCTTGCTGCTTTCCTTTGACCCTACATCATTTTGTCTTTAATACTTTCTAAGCTTTCGTTTTATATCTTCTTTTGATGTAGCACACATTTCATTTTTAAGTATATTTACTAGGTTTCATAAGTTAGGTATTTGTAGATCATAAAATAACCTAATTCCTTCCTAGTGTGACACTAGAGGACTTGTAAGTCCAGTTCAGCTTCTCAACAATTCAGTGTTCTTCCTACTTTCTTATGCTGTATTAGTATAATTCATCTTGACTATGATATGCCATAGTCAATCAATATGTTATGACAGTTATTGTTTTAAACAGTTAACTTTTCTGTTATGAGGACGACGTTCTTCATTACTATAAAGTGCTTTTTTATTAGCACTAGCTCTCTCTGTTGAGTTTTAAACGTTTTCCTTTGAGACTAGAGGCATATTAATAGTTGTAATTAAATCTCCTTGTTTGACAGTTGTTTCTGGTTCAGATGTTTGATTTGTTCTTTCTGAGTCTTTTATACATCTCTTTATATACATCTTGAATTATTCTAGAATGTCAGGTATATTGTATCGGCTGATGGGATCTGAGCTAATAAGACTGTTGTGTGAGAATTGTGCTAATCTGACCATGGGTTGGGTTGTGCCTGTTTCTTGGGGCCATACATGCAAGAAGCTTCAAAATCCAATATGCTTGTGTTTTTGTTTTTTTTTCTATTGACTAGTTGTATTTAATTATTTCATATGTGTTTCTAATGTATTCAGTCTCTTCCCCACACTCTCTCACTTCCCTCCATCTCTACTAGTTCCTTTCCAAGATTCATGAATTTTGTTTTTGTTTATGATGCATTTAGTTTAACTAGGGCCATTGTGTGACCATTAGATTGGAAGTGACTTTTTCTATAATGTATCTGTGTTTATCTTTAACCATTTTGCAAATCTATTTTCCTTAATTTCTGCATCCTATTTGTGTTTCTTATTTTTATTGCACCACTAATTTTATTGTGAATAATTTAGATGAATAAAGAATTAATTTATAATAAAGTAGTATGTCAGTAACACTGCAGATAATCATGCACTCACCATGGTAGTTTTCACTGTGTCATTATGCTTGGTGGAATTATCAGTGGGTACATAACCGAAAGCAAGGTTTGCTTTCTCTCTGACTCTATCAGCAGGAAAAAGTTCAGTAGTGAGGGTTAGAGTTCCATAACTTTTCCTCCATCTATGCTTGCTTTTGTTCCTATGTTGTTTGACTCTGAGCTTCTCTATTCACTCCACAGAGAGTCTGTATCTCACATCTGTCTTGGCTGTTGTCTATTGCGGTGTTGGAGATGTGTCCATAGCAATGTGCTGGACAATGCAAGGGGTGCCTTTTGGTCTGACTTACTCTTTTTGTCGACCTAGGTCACTGTGGTAGAACCTTTCTGTTTCTTGTCCAGGGGACTTGTTCCTTTCTACCTTCAAGCCCATATTTCCTTCTGTACTACAAACTTCACAATGTATTTTCTTAAGCTCTCTGCACCCTCATCACTGAGCTTTTCTGGTTCGGCTTTGTGTCTCCACGAGATGAGACAGGAAAGCCGCAGGTGTGGTGGTATTGTTTCACCGAAACTGGAAGAAGTGCTTGGCATTTCTCATTGGCAAAATCTCTTGTTTTGGGAGAATGGTCTGAAAATTTAGAAAAAATCCTTCCACTCTTTCTTCCCTGGCTACTTGCGATAATTTCTTGGCTCCTTATTACTAGAAGGGAAGTCAGTGAGACAGGGAGCTAAGCTCCCTGTATTCAGCTCAGCACCTTGTCGAAAGTACTGGGTAAGCAAGTGCTCTACCAGCATGGCATCTAGTACCTGATCATCCCAATATTATACCTTTCAAATTGTGTCTTTTTACATTTTGATTAATGGTTTTTCCAGGTTTTAGGCCTGTAAGTCTAAGAAAGGTTTTTGATTTTTCTATTTGTTCAGCCTTTGCTTTTAAGAATGGGAGTGATGAGGACTCAGGCTGAAAATGGAACTCTCTTTAGTTCTTGATTGAAAAAGGTTTAGAGATTGTTCATTAAAAATAAGTGGAAAACAAAAATCATAAAAACCTACTCTCATGGGGGAAGTTTTCCTGAGGAAAAACAGTGGTTTTGCAGAAATTATGAAATAAATTAAGAAAAAAAGATATTCTCTTTTCTGCAAATGAAGCACATGCACACATGACCCCCAGTGTGTGTGTGTGTATGTCTGTGCATGTGTGTGTGTATGTCTGTGCATGTGTGTGTACATATGTTGGTTTTTAATTGTTGTTATCTTCCAACAAAATATGAAAAGTAAAAAATTCACAGAAATAAACACTTTGTGTTTTATTGGAAGGGAATATTTTGGAGAGAGAAATTGCAAATCGGGTTTTGAAGTACATAATCTTGACTGCTTTGCTTCTCTGGTCTTCATGATGAACACCAATATCTGTCTCTGGGTTTTTATTATTCATGCTACATTTGGCGCCCAATGTTTGGAGTGTGAATTCATAGAAAAGCTGTTTTCCTATTGCTTTTTAGACACCATCAATGGCCAGAGATGCACTTGGGGAGCCCAATAGAGCTGCATGTGGGGCTCCAGCCCACCTAGCTAGACTTTCTATACTTTTTTGCCAAGCCTCTGAGTGAGTTTATAATTTTCCTGTTGTACCCTCTCTGAAACAGTCTTCAGCTGCCACCTAAACTCCAGAAGCACCTGAGATCCATGCCACAGGACTCTCCCTCCATAGACTGCATGGTTCTGCCTACAGGCAACTCACCACCACACATTCTTTTTCTGAACAACCCCTGTGTGGTTTTCAGGCACCCAGTGTTCTCCCTCTCCCTCTTCCTCTCTCTCTCCACTGTGGGTTACAAGCTCTCCCTGAACCCCCTTCCTGGGCTGCTGCCAAACTATGTAGCTGCCTTGAAATTCAGTCAGGCTTTTCCTGTCCTATGCAGCAGCAATAAGCCTCACATTTTCAACAAAACCATCATTAGATTTAGTAAGAAAATTGGGAATTTTTAAAGAGAGGAATTAGTTAAAAGAGAGTTTTGTCCCACATTAAAAAATGGAAAAAAATGACATTGGAGGGATTTTGGTCTCTGTATGATAATATACTAGACAGTTTGAAAATAGAACAATTAAATGAGATGATATTTAAATTTAAATTACATATGAATTTATGTAATGCCAAATATAAACATTATCAGCTTTATTATTTTGTCTCATCACTAAAAAGGTTGGTTAATCTGAGTACTAAGATTCAGGCCTTAGAAAAACTAATAAAACAGATGACAGACATTCAAATTCAGACAGAGGAATTTAATGGAGATCCAATTTCAGCGTTTCATTATAAGAATAGAGAGGAATAGACTAAAGTTTTTATATAAACAACTTTAATATATTCAGTAATCTTACAGAAGATATGTTACAGCTAACTGGACTCCTGTGCCAATTTTAGATTTAAGGAAATTCAAATAAACAATAGTCTCATATGGCATACATTCACCTTTTGTGCAGCAAATGTTAAACTCATGGTCAGTTTGTAATAGAATTATCCTTAAAGACTGGATAGAACTGGTTAAAGGTATTTTAGAGCCTAGTCTACATTTACAGTGAAATTCCTAGTTCAGAGAAGAGGCTAAGATTATTGAACAACAGATTAAAGCTAGAGGTAGGAAAATCTCCCAAGATCAAATTCTTAGAGAATGAGATAATGCTACTATAGAAAGGCAAGTTGTATATGATGACCACACCCTGGGTTTATGATACACAGCAGCTTTGAATGCTTGGTACAGAATTGGAAAAATAGGAAAGAAAATTGAGTCATTTACTAAAGATATACAGGGCCCAAAGGAGGCCTTTATAAAGGATTTCTTACCAAGATTGACTTCAGCAGTAAATAAAATGATACCAAATTCAGAAGCTAGACAAATAATAATTGAATCTCTCGTTCTTGAAAATGCCAGTTCTCCATGCAAAATGGTAATTATGACATTAATGGCAAGGTCAGAACCTTTGGAGTAATGGATTTGAGATACAATTAATATTGAATCTCATGACCATGATGATGCATGGATAGGAGAGGTGATTTCCAGAGATCTGTGGAAAAATCAAAATACCAATTATTTTAATTGTAGCAAATAAGGTCACCTTAAAAGGGTTTGTAGAGAGGGCATTCCTAGAAACAATTTTTTTTCTAAGAATGATCCATTCAGAATGTCCTTCCCTTCTGGATCATGTGGAAGATGTGGCCAAGGCAAACATTGGACTGATGAATGTAGGTTGATGAGGAATATTCAGGGTAATCCTTTGCCGTCAAGAAACTCCATGAGAGGTCTCAAGCAGTCCCCTGTGCCAAATATGATTCAGTAGTTTCCTGATATCATAGGTGAAAATCCTTCCCAGAGCAATTAAACACCTGCCTAGTATAAGAAACCATACTGTTCTGGATAATAGAAAAACTATAGAAGAAAGAACAAAAAGTTCAGGAGAAACCAGATAGTGAGTATTTTGGCAAACTTCTATAAATAAACAAAGACCAAAATTAAAAATATGAATAAATCACATTGTCATTGAAGGTCTGGTAGACACAGTTGCAGGTGTAACAATAATTTCATCAGAATCTTGGTATCTGAATTGGCCTCTTCAGGATCTAAATGTTCAGTTTTTAGGGAGTGGAATTTATCTCAGGTAAAGCAGAGTGCAGGATGAGTCAAATGTTTAGCACCAGAAGGACAGAGAGGAATATTAAAACCATATGTGGCTAACATAGGAATGTATTTGTAGGGACATGATTTGTTATAGTAATGCAATACTCAGATTAATATTCCCCCAATCTTAGAAGCAAACCATAAATTAATGTGTGTTTCAGGGAAATATATTAGAAGATTTTATAAATAACAGTCATGAACCATTCATGCTGTACAAGAACAAAACTCAACAGCTGATGATATTTTAAAGGCACCAACAACCCTACCTTTAAAATGGTTGGCAGGCAAACTGTATGGGTTAAGCAATGGCCTTAACAATAAAGAAACTGCAGGCTATAGAAAAGATGATACTGGAGCAATTAGATGCTCAGCACATTAAACAATCAACCAGCTTGGAATTCTCCTGTATTTGTTGTTAAAAAGAAATCTGGAAAACGGGGAATGGTAATAGATCTAAGAGCTGTTAATAAGGTGATTCAGCCAATGGGCTTTCTCCAGTATGGAATTCCTTTGCCTTCTCTATGGCATAAAGGATGAAGGATATATAATGTAAATAGTCTTTTTGTTGTAGTCCCAGTCTAATTAAAAATTAAAGCTGGCTTTGGAGTTGGGGTGTGGCTCTACATCCAAGCATACTTATGAAAGTGAAATCCAAAATCTCTATCTCATGTCAGAAGAGCCACGTGATATGGGACAGAAGAAAAACAAGTATTTAAAGACTCCTTTATTACCACTAATCTCATAATTATTTGGCTTTATATTGACTCTTTAACATTTTTAAGGTATAAGATTTATAAGCTATGTGTATATATATATTTATAAGATATGTATATATATAATATATTAAAGTTTTTGTCATGATATTAATGGCCATACAGAGTACTAATTCTAGAAAAAGGTTTCATCTACCTTCCTGTACATGATTTTTGGGTTTGAGCCTCTATCAGTTTTCTATAGTGAACCATGAGCATTCCTAACAGTGACCTTTGAAGTTTCCAAAAGGAAGATGGGGCCCCAAACAATGATTCCTCCTGACTGTGATAACATCACTAAGCTTCACCTAAAGATTGGCTTTGGACTACAAACTGCTCAGAACAAATTTGAGGTGACTAACTGAGATCATCCAGCCTAACAGACTACTCTAGCCAGAACTTGGGACATGCCCTGCACTTTCCCATTACACAGAGACTGGATAACAAATAATACAGTGACCTCTCCCAGGACTTGACAGTTAACACTAATCTTTCTTTTCAGGACCCCCTAAAGATACTATTGCCACCAGACAGCAATAACTAAGTTCAAGAATATGATGCCCACATTCCCAAGAGTTGGGGTGGGTAGTTTTTGGTCATTCGATGGGTTATGGATATTTGTCATTGTTTAGGAGGTTGGTTGCAAATTGTTACTGTTTATCATCAGAAGGAAAGTTGAAGAAGGGAGATTAGATACAGAGTGCTTATTTTGAAAAGAAAAAAGGGGGGAATGAATATGATAGGATAATAAAGTAGATTATTGAATCTACTTTTTAAAAGCAACTACTAGTTTTAAATGTTTTATTTTGGATTGGATTTTCGTATATTGTACCAAATTTTGAATATGGATACAAATTTGAGATTAATTTTGTTAGAACATACTGTATATGCATTTATACTCTTCAATGTATTGTACTTTTAAAACTCATTTAACAATGTAAAGCAAATTTCTTGCCCTTGAAAATATTTATTACCAACTGCTTAAGATAATAAGGAAATGCAGGTTAGTAGTTCATTACCTATTATAATCAAATTTGTAGTCACATTAGGTATGTTTTCAAGGTCAAACAAAAATATAGTTTAGATAGACCAGTCATCTTCAAACACTTTGAGATCTTCAGAATATGGCATTTCAGATGTTTTAAAAACATAGCCTCTTTTTTATGACAATGAGACATGTCATCTCCTAGTAGCACCAATCTATTTCATAGAAGAGAATGGGCATCAAAGAAAATCCACATGGAGTTTACTTTCTTTGTGGCAAAAGTAAGCCACTGGGCAAAAAATACCCTTGTCTCAACAGCTGACAGTATGCTATTCTAATTGGACAAGCAGGACACAAAAGAAAGTGACTGCCAAACATTGTCAAAACAAGGAGGAACAGCCCTTCAGAATATCCTGCTTCCCGGAAATGTCTGTTGGATATACTAGGCCTGGAGGCTGAAGATGAATGCCCCTATGTTGCAGAGGAATATTGGGTGACTGTTCAGGCTGCCAGCTGTTTCTGTCATTTCTCACATTTTTTGGAAGTCACTTGTTCACACTTTCTGCTTACTTCGATAATGTTATTTCCCTCTTGTGTCTCTGAGGGAGTTGAAGACTAGATAGTTACAGTTATAGTTTTCCTTGTTTGCCATATGGATAAAACAGGTTAGGATAGAGTAAATTAGACACAAAACTCCGTACTCCCCAAGATAGTATAGATAATGGATCATTTTCTCCGAATTTTTCAAATGCAAATGGACTAGACATTGTTGATGTATTTATTGTAGTGGGAGGCTGCTTGTTGCTTCCTGGCCACCCAACTAGCTTAGACCCAAAATAACCACTGTATTTATTGTAGTGGGAGGCTGCTTGTTGCTTCCTGGCCACCCAACTAGCTTAGACCCAAAATAACCACACAGAAAATGTGTTAATTAAATCACTGTTTGGCCCATCATCTCTAGCTTCTTATTGGCTAACTCTTACATATTAATTTAACCCATTTCTATTAATCTGTGTATGGCCATGTGACTGTGACTTACCAGGTAAAGTTCCAGTGTCTGTCTCCAGCAGGGCTACATGGCATCTCTCTGACTCTGCTCTTCTTTCTCCCAGCATTCAGTCCAGTCCTCCCAGTCTAGCTCTGCTCTGCCACACCCTGCTCTGCTATAGGCTCAAAGCAGTTCTTTATTCATTAATGTTAATCACAGCATACAGAGGGAAATTCTGTAACAATTTATTGTCTTATATATTTTATATAGTTATTGTACTTATTGTATCTAATTTTTCTTATATTAGTTATAGCCTTCTTTTTTATTTTAGACGAAAAAGGGGGATGTAGTGATATTTCACTTGTGTTTTAGTAAATAAAGCTTTCTCAAGATCAGAACACAAAACAGCCACCCTAGTCATCCATACAAGCCAGGCAGTAGTGGCACATACCTTTAATCCCAGCAGTCACACTAATTAGCCATAGGGGCCAAGCAGTGTTAATGCATGCCTTTATCCCAGGACTAGAGAGGAATATAAGACAGGATGAGACAGAAACTCACTCTTGTTCAGTCTGAAGGTTTCATAAAGCTAAGAGCTTTCTAGTGCTTCTGATTTTGGGGTTGAACCCCAGTATTTGTCTCTGAGTTTTTATTATTTTTGCTACAATTAGCAGAATTATGGCATTAAGGAAGGCCCTAAAAGTTCAAGTTAGGAGGTATACCATGCCATGCTAAAGCGATGAAGTCTGCAATGATTGAAAGAAAAATACCTATTTAGCCGTTATTTAAAAAATACATATATAATATATACTTGTTATAAAATTATAACAATATAGTCCAAGAATTAATAATCTTAGCATTACCATAAATTAGGTCTTAAAATATTAAAATCTGTTGTCATTTGATTTGAGAATAGTATGTTTGTACTGATGCACATTTGTGGAACAAAATAGGAAGAAATATAGATAAGAAACTAGAGGGATATATCATAAAGAACTCATCCAGAGTGTTCATCATAGCTCTACAGATCATTAGACATGATTTAGCCCAGAATATTAAAAGTACTGTAAGTAACAACAAAGAATAAACTGTCAGCCGAAATTCTAATTTCAGGAGAATATCCAGAATGCAGTGACAGGGATAATATTGGATATAAAAGATGGGCACTTATAGCCTAAATTACTAAACAATTTTATTTTGTATAACATAAAATGGCATTAAGTTGGATCAGTAAGCCTATTTTATTTAATCAGAAATTAAATGTTTGTTAAAGATTTTTTAAAATATGACATAAGGGGAATACAGCATGTTCACATCAGTCAGTAAGCTCATTCATTACCCATAACCAAGCATGGAAATAGATAATATGCTCCATGTTGTGTGAAATGAGCAGGATACAGTGACAGATAAGATCTAGGTATTTGCTAGCCTTAATTTTTCAAAGCATGCCTTTGTAAATGCCACACTGATGTAATAACTCACTGCATGGGTCCATCCTGCAGAGTCTGAGGAAGGCAGGACAATATATTATCATAAACAAATTTACCAATATTTAAATTCCCCAAATTATCTGGGGCAGAGAGACCCACATGCATAGACTGTAGAACAGGAGGTGGAGTCGTGGCTCACAATGACATTCACATAAGAAGGTAAGGGTCTTCCAAAGTGTAAAGACGTAAGCAGAACTACATGACCAGAGCCTGACGAGTATATACATAGTACCATATATACTCACGGGAATGCTTATCCTTCTGCCTCTATATTTGGGTTTTAAGAGGATTAAGTAACTCAATTTTTATCACTATCTAGATCCTGATCTTTTCTGCCTGAAGCAGCCTTCATCAATATTTTATAATCACATTCCATTAACTGAAATAAAATGACTCACCTAGATTTACTCAAAAGTCAAAGCAATGTTAATTAAGAACTTGATCTCTAAATACCCCTCACCCAAATTCTTTGTACTCTGAGAACTTGAAGGGCAGTTAAGAATATCACAGAACTGCTAGAATGTTTTTAAAGTGGTAATCAGAAATATTTGTGAACTGTTAAAATTTAGTGTTTATAATTCCATTTCTCTAGAAGCTTTCCAACCTTTGAGCATTAAGGTTTGGAAATGAATTTGGAGTTTAGATTTAGGCTTACTTAAATAATAAAGTAATTGCTTTTTTTTTTTCTTGGCTCTTTCCGAATGGAAGGGATGCCCCCCAAACCCAGAAACCGTGAGGTGTTAAATGTTCTGAACACTTCAGTTCAAAGCCTGCAACAGAACATGAACATAGAATAAAAATGTTCCCAAGACTAGAACTAACCTTCACTGCCACCACCTTCTTTTTCTATTATTTTCATCCAATAGCTTATGCTAGAAAGTTATTGTGTTTTCAGAGGAAATAAATGCACATTTTATGTAGAGTTATATTTGATAACCTTCAAAATAAAGCAATAAATGAGGAAATTATAATTACTTAGGGATATTTGTGTGTATATGTAATTTGAAATGTCAAATATACTTAAAACATTCAAGATGATTAAGACCTTGAGAATAAATAAATCTTATTACTTCCAATTTTTAAGATATAATTGATGATTGAAATATCTATAAGTACTTATAAATATGTTTAATTCTTTTCTACAGAATTTCCTGATACTGTAAATTAGATGAGTTTGATTTAAGTGAATTTGAAATACTAAAATTGATGATTGAAATAACTATAAATACTTATAAATATGTTTACTTCTTTTTCATGCAATTGCCTGGGACTATAAATTAGATGAGTTCAAGATAAGTGAATTTGAGTCTCTGGTTAGTAATATTCAGTAAATTTCCCCTCTAAAAATTAGATTTTTTAAAGCATTGTTAATAAATCAAATTATACATTTTTATTAGTGTGCATCACTTCACTATACATTTTATTTCTTAATTTGGGCTTATGTATGGCCACACCAAAGATTATTGCTGTTGGGCTTAGTGGTGTACTCTTGTAACACCTACACAAGAGAACCTGAGGTATGATCCTGAGTTGGAGGTCAGCCTAGGATGTATAACACCACTCTGTCCTTGTCTTGTTCTGGTGGTTTTGCTTTTTGTTTGCATGCTTGCTTTGTCTTTTTGGCTAAGTGTGGTGACTCACACCTACAATCCCAGATAAAGCAGGGTGGTTGCAAGCTACTAGGTGATAATCCTGTCATAAAAATGTAAAATAGAGAATATTCATTAATAAAACTTCTCCTAAAAGTTGTGTTAATTGTGCTTTTCATTTTAAAAATTTCAGGCCCTCTGGCTTCTACTTTTGTTTGTTTTGTTTTTCTAGATCAAGCCTGTTGGTGTTAGAAAATGTTTCCAACTTTTCCACTTTTAAAACTGAGAACACATTTACAGACCAATGAGAAGTTCTCATAATAGTACTAGGAATGATGTAGTTTTGCTAATCTTCTTGTGACTTTTCTCAGCTGCTAATGAGCGTGCTGTTTCAAACATAGTTAGGAATGATGGCTTTATCCTTCATGGTTGATTGCTAATGAAAATATTCAATCAAGTTTCCATTGTAGTTCTGTAGTATGACGAAGTACTGTATTTTCATATCTCCAATTGTGTTTTTTTGTGGTTGTATATGATTGTCTTTTCTAAATGTGTGAAATATGACATCAGAATTTTAATGGTTATTGTATTAACTATATAAATTTTAGTAGTATAACCATTTTCATGATATTAATTCTGGCAATACAGAACAAAAAAGATCTTCCCATCATCTAGTGATTTCTTACCATAGAGGTCTTTCAGGTTTTTTTTATTAGGCTTAATACTAGGTACTTTTTTGAGCTATTAAAAAGATCATATTTTTAATAATGTCTTCTCTGAGAGTAGATTTTTAGTTTATATGAAGAGTACTGGGATTTTTAATTATCTATTTTTATTTTATGTATATAAATTTATACATATATGCTGAGTACATATATGTATACCACATGTATGCTGCTGCCATAAGAGACTAGAGGAAGGGATCGTTTGTCCTGAAACTAGAATTATAGATTTTTGTAAGCCACCATATGTTTTCTTGGAACCAAACCCTGGTTCTCTTCAAGAGCAATACATGATTTTAACTGCTGAGGCACCTCTGCAGCCTGTAGGCTATTGTTATTTTTAATGGAGAATTTGTATCTTGCAAAACTAAAATGATATATTTGTATGATACATGACCCAGATTTGGTTATTTCCCTCAAGGTATTTTCATGAACTCATAAGACAGATATAATACAGTTCATCAGTACACTTCTGAGGGTATGTGCCTGTTGACCTAATATGAACACATTAATAACAGTGTCTTAATTTGGTGTCGGATTACATTCATGCTTTCTTTGACTCTTAACTCTACATGCACAATAGCAAAATAAAAGATTTTTTAGAACTACTAGGTACCCTCAGACGTTTAAGTCCAGCAGATTGTACTTTAATGTCTGCTGTTCCTTGGTGATGCTGATGCAAATTGAGTACTGAGGAACTTGCCCTAAGGTCCCATTATAGGACTCTTCCCTATGGCTAGTTCTGTCAGGAGATAAGGGAAGTGTGTCCATGAAGGGGAGATGATGTGACAATGTGAAAAAGTCAGCTTCTATATTGGAGTCTTACTCAGTGTAACAGAATTTTTTAAAGCTTGTTTTAAATCTCACATTGTCTGTGTATGTGTGTCTACATGAGTGTATGGGTGCCCATAAGGTCTATAACAGGGTGAACTTCCCAGGAGCTGGAGTTACAGGTGGATGTGAGTCTCTCAACTTGGTGCTGCGATGTACACTGAGAACAGTGGGTGTTTTGCATTGCTGAATCACCTCTGTAAAGATTGGCCTTAAAAGATGGCAATTCCCGAGTTTTAGAAGATGCACATAAACTTAACTCCTGGAAGAAATACCATTGACAAATGCATAAGGGACTAGATGGCTCATGCTCTGGTGTGAATATCAAACGCCCTCTACTGGCTCATGTGTTGAGTGCTTGGTACCCAGCTAGTCACACTATTTAAGGAGGTTCTAGCAGCTCCAGCACCTCACTGGAGGAATTAGGTCACTGGGGGTATATCCCTGAGAGATGTACCTCTTCTTAGAAACCTCTGCCTCTCTCTGCTTCCCATCCACCATGAAGAAAATAATCTCTTCTTCTACAAGGACTGAAAAGCCTCTATAACTATGAAGCAAATAAATTCTGCTTCTAAATTATTTTCTCTTAGGTATTTGGTCAGAGCGATGAAAATCTAACCACACACAGATTGCAGTAAGCTAGAAGGCATATTGTACAAATTTCTAGATAAATGAGAGATGGACTTAAAGAGTCAAACAATTTGATGAAAGAGCTTAGGATTTAACTTGTGATAGGAAGCCACAGCTAAGGAATATTTTAATTGGGAAAGGGATAAATAGAGGGATCAAAAGTAAGGATCAGATCAGAACAAGACCAAGCCTGTTAGGGTACCCACTGAATGTTGTAATTCCCTTCAATTCCATGAAGCTGGTCTCCAGCCTGCCAGACGTCTGTGTTCTCTCTCAGGATCACTCTATGTATGGTCTGTTACTTTCCACATCATGGCATCTCTAGCCCACTATAGTCTCCACTATGGCCTAGACTTCACCTTCACAGTTTTACATATCATCCTCTCTCTCACCTAAGAGTCTTTGTAGGAAATCTGATTCTGCTAGACATTGTCTAACTTCCAGAGCCTTCCTTTGAAATATCAGTAGATGTCCCCATGGTCTTGTCATGCATTCTACATGCCTGGAAATGTGGTGGCAAGTAGATGATACTGAGATCTGCTGCCACCTGAGTTGCTACCAAGCATCTTTGGGTAGTTGCCTATGTGGCTTCTGAGGGCCTGGGTGGCTTAACTCAAGAATACAATTTCTTAGACTTCCCTATGTAATCAAGATGTACCAGGGATCTCTCTTCTCAAATGACAGTTCTTAAAATGAACAATTTTATGTAATTTTTTTGTCCTGGGTGTTTGTGATAGATAGGACCTAGCCCTAAAGAAATATTTTTCTAAGTGTCCCACTAGAAAGTAACTCAAAAATTTAAAGGTAACACCAATATCTGTAACATTGTAGCAATCTTTCTCTTGGGTCTCCAACAAGCTCCCAAATCATGACAAGAGACTTCTTATTAATTATGAATGCTTGGACATAGCTTAGCTGTTACAACTTTACCTGTTTCTCTTCATTTATGTTTTTGCTGTTACAACTTTACCTGTTTCTCTTCATTTATGTTTTTGCCTTGGGACGATTTACCTTTCTTTCTTTCTGTGTGTCCTATGTTTCCTGCTTCTTTTGTGTCTGTCTGTCTGGCCCCATGTGTCTCCCTAATTCTCTTCTTTGCTCAGCCTAGATTATTCTTATTCTCCTGACCCCCACCCCCACCTTTTCCTTTTCTGCCTAGCTTTTGGCCAGTTGTTTATTACATCAGGTGTCTTGGGCAGGCAAGGTGGAACAAACGCAATACCTCCTTATATAATTAAACAAATGCAGCACAAACAACAGTAACACATCTTTAAATCATTAACAAATGCAAAAAATCAAAAGTAACACACCTCTGCATAAAGTAATATTCCACAGCATAAACAAATGTAACACATCTTTGCCTACTTAAAATAACATTCCACAATATAACACTATACTTTCATGGTTCACAACTTTTTACTTATGCCTTTTCGAGCCATACTGTATATATTTAAATCTACTGCAAAACTTTTCTTCCCTTATTGTCTCAGGCCTTTTTTAACTCTCAGAAACTTAAGTAAGCAAACATCAGCTATCCGTAAACAATACCACAGTCCAGATGCTACAAGTAAAATTTCCTCCACCATGTAATTCATTTTTTAACCTTTAAACTCAGCTTCCCATCAAGTTCCAGGACAGCGACAAATGAAGACAAATTCTTTGCCAGAATGTAAAAGAAGTTACTTTTAGTCCAGTCTCCAAGAAAGACCCTGTTCCTACAAGAAATTCATGGTCACTTCTGTTTCCATGAGATTTCTGAGTTCCCTCCAAAACCGTCTGTACAGCTCTCCTTACAGCATTTTGAGCTTCTCTAGCCCAGGTCTCTGATTCTTCCAAATCCCCCCTACAACCCTTGTCCAAAGACCACACTTCTGGTACAACTTTTCTGTAGTGATTGCTTGAGCTTCACTACAAAATTCCAAAGCCAAATTCCTGTGAGAAACAACCCAAACCTATGGTCACTTAGCCCTGTATACTTTGTCTGACAGAACATCAGGATTGGTTCAGTAAAGTCGCTCATTCCATGGCAGTTTGAAAGAAGAGAGTATGGAAAGGGGCCTAGACAAGACACCATCAAAGGCTCTATGACTTCCAGTTAAGTCCCACCTCCAAAAGATTGTGTATCCTCCCAAAGCAGTGTCTCCAACTGGGAGCCAAGTGTTTATAACATGAGGCTGTGAGTGACATTGCAACTTGAAACCAAAACAGAGATCTGTATTTACTTCTTTATTGTGTATAAAACTCTTGAACAGCTGGGCCTCCCTAAAGTCTATCCATACATCTGTTTCTGTGTTCTGGATTCTATTTCAGAATTCCTGTGTATCTGCCTAGATGAAAACACTGAATCACCAACTTTCCTTGGAAGGAACAAAATATAAATGTAAATTCCAGTAGTTGTGGGAATTGCTTATGTTTGTCTGTCAGAGCTTTTTTATGAAACATGGTCTCTGGCTTTTGTTCCAATGTAATGCTTCCTCTGCTTGAGCAATGTTCCAGCCTTCCAGTGTATGGTAGAAATTATCCAGAAGCAGGGCTTCTCATTGGTGTTCCTGGAATCAGTTTGGTACTACATGTATTATAATACAAATATTATTTGTCTATATAAACATAATACATGCAATTGATATGAAAATTTATAATTATAATTAGATGTAAGATTTTGGAATAGAGATTTAGTAGTCATTGAGAGAATTTTAATACTTTAAGCCTTATCTTAAATATTCCTTGCTTTAAACTAGAAAAAATTTATAAATTCTTTTTTTTGTCCCAGTTACCTTAGTATAGTACAGTCTGGTTATTACTTTAGTAAGAAAGATCTTATGCAATGAATAGTTATGATCAATTCCTAAATCTTAGTACAGAGTAATTGAAATACTTCTGTTGTTGTTAAAGACTTAAAATGACATTATTTCTTATGTTAATGTGATGTTATGATTCTTATATAAGCAATTTCAGATGATTAAGACTTCTCTCTCCATCTCTGAATCATTTGTACAGTTGTTGTGGATGTATGGTTCCAGTACCCCCTTTAGACATCAGAATATGTGGATGTTCCGTCTATTTCTAAAATAAAGTGGTACAGAGTTTGCATGAAACTTATACAGTCCTACATCTGTAGAACATTTAATTGTCATGTAACACTTAACTGTGTAACTACCGCATAAATAGTTGTCATGCTTCATCTCCTTACATTTTGGTTTTACCTTGCATGATCCCCACCAATGGCTATCTTACCTCTCTATTCTTCAAAACCAAAGGAAATTCCACTTCCTCTACAAAAGCCCCCCTCCTCCTACCTCCATTTTTTTGCTAAATGTTGAGAGAGAATAAAAAATATGAGGAATTACAATTTTCTGTCATACTCTGTAAACCTGTCATTTTCTATTATTGATCTGTGTGTGTGAAATGCCTCCTTTACTGTGTTTTAACAACCTAAATAAGGTAAATGTTATTTTTCCTACTAACTGTATAATAATATATAATGTGTTTCCTGCTGTGTGCATTTGTTCATATATAATAAAAAACAAAGAACAGAAGGTATATGTTACACTGAACTTAGGATTGTGAAACAGTTGTGCTAAAACCCATAGCCCAACAGTAAGATCAACACCCTTGTCCAAACCTTTATCAGTAGTCTGACTGTAGGAAAGTGGCTTAAACCACATGTGATTCAGATTTTCTTGACTTAAGGGGAACAGTAATGAGACCTATTGTATAGGAATACTCTAAGGCTAACCGAGGTAAATGTTTATAAAAGTTAGAACAGTTTATGATATCAAATAAGTGATAGTTGTATGTAGTTTTTATTAGTTATGATGAAGTTACAGTTCCTATCTAGAAAAGTGAGTTTATGTGCATTTTTTTATTTAGTGATAAACTTTCAACCCCAGGATGGTTAATGTGAATATAGATTAAACCATTTTATCGAGTAAGTATTATTAGTTAACATTTTCAAGCAACAATTTGCTAATTATTTACAAAGATGAATTTTTAAAAACTTATTAACTTGTACTTTTCATGTGTGTGTGAATGCTTCCATGTTGTATATGGGTACCATGTATATGCCTGGTGCCTATGGAGACCAAAAGGCATTGGATCTTTTAGAACTGGAGTTACAGGCATTTGTGAGCAGCCTGGTGTGGGTGCTGGGAACTGAACCAAATTGTCTAGAAGAAGATCAATCACATTTAACCCCTGATCCTTCTATCCAGTCCTAAAATATTAGATATTAATATAGATTCTAAAGAAAAACTTTGGGATGTATAAGTTTTTACAAAGTTTCACCTGACATTTTAAGGTTATATGGCTAGGTGCATGTGTACCTATAGAACAATGTGTATATCCTCCTGGCTAGAGAAATTGCATAACTTTAATGTTTGAGGTTATATTTCTTATGTTCCTTCCTGCCTTTGAACATTGTGATCCATTATTTAATATAGTTTAATTCGGTTCACATAGGGTAATTTTCTATCTAATTAACTCATTCATCTTTTCCCTGTTTTACGTATTCAAAGGAAACTGTGATTTGGGAAATGAATTTTTAAGACTCTTAGAACTGTTCTACAAGAATCTGTGTCAGAACTTCTATTTCTGAGTCAGATTTTATGCATAATTTAGGAGGTAGATAAAAGGGAGTTGTTTTAAAGGTTTGTATCGAGCAGACAGAATGTTATCTGATTCTTTCATAGATAACATCATACAGGGAACACATTGCTCTCAAGAGCCAGGGAATAACTTCATTTCCTTATGTTCTTTTGTTGTATGAAATTACTAAAAAAAAATAGTTATTTTGTAGTTGTTAGCACATATTTAGTGATCTAAAGGCAAGGAGCAGATTTTTAGTTTTGTTCTCATGGGGTTTCTTCATAGGAAATGAATCAATGTGAAGAATATATTAGGATTCAAGAAACTTCCAAATACAAGTGGCATTGTTCTCTGTTTTTGCTTTAAAATTGAGTTGCTTGAATCCCACTATTAAAGATGGATGTGTTTCATTCCTGTCAGTAGGATGAGGTAAAGTGGGGGAAAAAAAGCATGTGCACTGCATCTGGCAGAAGAAATCATAAACACCTGAGAAATTCAAGACAGTTGTGAAAAGTAGATCTTTGGATAGTGTATTTACTAAATATTTGGCTCAAATGCTTTTCTCAGATGTTTGGAGATTGGTAGGGAAAACAAAATAAAATTGGGAGAAAGGGATTCCCCCAGAAGTGAGCCCAGTGCATATAGTTTGGAAAATGCCTGAATGTAGGCATATAGATAATATATAGATAATATAGATAAATTTGTGTAGATAATGCAACTGTACGATAGGTTAGGATGGTGGCTTGCTACAGAGCATTTGAGAGTCTAAATACTAGGCTAACGTGTTAGGGCATCATTCTCTCTTACTTAGTTTTTATTTCACCCATTTCCTTCCTGTCCTAATCTCCTGGGGCTTTCCCTTCTGCTTCTGAGATTTTAGTATGATCAACTGTATTAAGATTCATAAGGAGTTGGTTCTAAAGATCACTCTAGTTTTTAATTTGAATTCATGTAAGGGTGACTATAAAGAAAGAACTTTTCTTTGTGTGGACTCCTAGATCTGGAACATGAGAGATGGAGAAGCCCTGTGCCCTGACTTATGACACCTCATTGAGAAATAACTGCAAAAGACTATCTGAACCTCAGCAGCTAATAATGAAGACAGAAATACACAGCCTGAGACAATGGGGGACTGGGATATTTAGGATCATGATTAACTAAAGTCATCTGGGTAGAGAAATGCTCTGTTTCCATTTGTGATTTAAGTCATGACAGAGAATTAACAGGTGAGGTAAAATAAGCTGATAATAATAAATATTTTGATCACTATTTTGAAGCCATGTTAGAGAATTCATTTGTATAGTGGACATCATCAAGAATACAATGGATATTGTAAAACTATATGGTAAATCCCAAAGCACTCTGTAAACTGACTTTAGAGAAGCATTTTGTTTGCATCAGTTATTTCTGTTGGATATATGTAAATAAACAGATTTATAGATAAAATTTCTGCAGTATACCATTATGCGTTAACCTCAAGGGAAATAAAAAGCTATATAACAGTATAAATCATAGTCAATTTGTATTTTTCATACTGGTAAGAAAATTAACAAGATACAGCTAATTGCAAAAATATGCCATAATTGGAGTGGAAATTCAGAGAAAAATGTAATTGATTATTTTTCCAGTGGGAGGAAGAGAGGTACACTTTGCTTTACTTAGTATGTACAAAAATGCCATTATAGAAAAACAGAACTATTAATCTTTCCTTTGTGGTCAACAAGATTAATATAAAGGCAGTCAGCCTGGTTGGCAATAGCAGTTTAATCACATAGGATTTTCATACTGAACAATGCCATGAAGAATATTTTTAGAACAATCTATTAATATGTGATTAGATTTAATGAATTCAAGAATTTGTTGGTAGTTTTTGGAGCATGAGAAGGCAAAGTCACAGTCTATGTAAAGAATCTTTGGGTGAAACTTGGTAAAGTTATCTTCATATTGAATGCACTAGTTTTCTTAGGCTGAAGAGATGGCTCATTGTTTAAGAGTGCTTGCTGCTCTTTCAGAGTACCTGAGTTTAGTTCTCAGCACCCACCCACATTAAGTGGTTGTCAGTTGCCTGTAACTCCAGCTACAGAGGATCCAGTGTCTTCTATGGGCACAAGCACTCACATACGCACATGTCCACACAAAGACACACATGTACACAATTAAAAATAAATTAAAAACAATTTTCTTCTCGGCTCTCCCTGGGAAGGGTAAATAGAAGAGATGTAGTGAGTGTACTGGGGATAGGTGAGGACGGGAACTTGAGCCATCAGGTGGGGTGGGGTGGGGGGAGAGTACTAATAGAGACAACTGGAATAGAGGTCATTTCAGGGTCAAGTAGAAACCTGGTGCAAGGGAACCTCCCAGGAATCTACAGGGATGACCCCAGCTAAGACTCCTAGAAATAAGGAATTATGTAGCCCAAACCAGCCATCTCCTATGACGAGGCAAGATTACCAGTGAAGGGATTGGGACACCAACCCAGCCACAAAACCTTTGACCTACAGTCATCCTGTCTATGGGATATGCTGGGGTAAGGGTGGCGTAGAGATTGTAGGAGTTGCCAAACAACTGGTCCAGCCTGAGACCCATGTTATGAGAGTGAGCCCACTCCTGATACAGCCTGAAGTGCCAGGACCCAGAGGTTGGATGGCTCAGAAACCTAGGATAAAACCAAACACAACTGGAGGGGGGGAAATGTCAATAGAATGATGCCCAATCATATTCTGCTATACTCATTGATTGGTACCCACCTCAGTAATCATCAGAGAGGCTTCATCTAGCAGCTGGTGAAAACAGAAGTAGAGACTCACAGTCAAACATTAGGCAGAGCTTGGGGAATCCTGCTGAAGAGAGAGGGGGAGGATTGTAGGAGCCAGTTGGGTCAAGGACATCACAAGAAAAACTCACACAATCAACTAACCTGGGCTCATAGGGACTTACAGAGACTGGACCAACAATCAGGGAGCCTGCATAGGGCTGACATAGGCCCTCTGCACATATGATACTGTTGTGTAGCCTTGTCTTTCTGTGGGACTTCTAACAGTGGGAGCAGGTGCTGTCTATGACACTAGGTGGCTTTTGGGACCCTATTTCTTGTACTGGGTTGCCTTGCCCAGCCTTAATACATGGAGAGGTGATTAGTCTTACTGCAGTTTGATATGCCATGTTTTGTTGATATTCATGGGAGACCTGCCATTTTCTGAATAGAAACAGAGAAAAAGTGGATGAGAGGGGGCAGAGGGGAGGGATGGGAAGCTGTGGTCAGGATGTAACATAAATAAATTCTTTTAAAAATTTCTTTAAGATAATATTCAACATGCATAGACCTACCCAGTACTTCTCAAAAGCATTTCTGTTCTCTGGGGCTTTTTTTTCTTCTCTGCATATCAAGAGAAAAAAAATGAGCAATGACAGTTTAGGATTTGAAATTAGCCTGCCAAAGTTCTCCATTTTAAATATTTCCACATTCACAAATTCTTTCTGATCCCAGTAAGTTTTTCATTGCACAAATTTCTCCAATACTTGTCCTGTTTCTTGTAGTAATTGTACTGCAGCTAAGCTATCAAACCCAAGCAGTTCTGGGAAGGAAAACATATTTCTCTATAAAATCCTGCTCACTGAACAGTCTCAACTCCACTAAGGGTCAAGATAAGAGTTCTAAGCTAGAGAATTGTGAATGGGGAAATAGTAAATACCTGTAGCAACGGAGGTGAGGAAAACCAAAGTATCTTTCTTGATATCGTCTGTCAAGCTGGTGAAATGCTTTGAAACTTGAAGTTAAAATGTCTGTGTGATATAAACTAGAGGCCTTGCTGAGATGAGAGGGGCTTTTGTGCATCTGTCATGGTCAGGGTTGAGTGACACTCTTTAAAAGTCCTGTTCCCAGTGCGGTGGAAGACATCTGTGCAGTAAGTAATCTTTTGTCACATAAAATATTGAAATCATGTAGTTGGAGGTGATGAAATTGCAGTAAAGGGTGCACTGCTCAAGTGGAGGCTTGCCTGCAATCCTCTGCTGCAACCTTTGAGGCCATGTAGCTGTATGCCTGGCAATGGCTTCTGCTGTGTCAACAGCATCTTCACAAGCTCACTCTGATTTACTTGGGCTTTGCTTTCTCCTGAACACCATACTCGCGTGTGTGCAAAATCACTTATTTAGGTTGCACTGAGGGTTTAAAGAACAAGGAAATGGTTTTCTCCTTTACTCCCTTTTTGAGAATGTATTTATGTGTACAGGTGTGTATGTGTGTTCCCTTGTATGTCTAGTGTGTGTGTGTGTGTGTGTGTGTGTGTACACGTGGAGGCCAGAGGTTGGTGCCAGTTCTCAGTTTTCTTCAGTCAATCTCTGCCTAATTTTGAAATGTGGTCTCTTATGAACCAGGTGCGTTTTGATTGGCTAAGGTGGCTCTCCAGCCAAGGTGAGGAATTCTCTTGTTGGTGCCCGCCCAGTTCCGAGATTACAGATGTATATCGCCACATTCCACACCTGGCTTTTTATATATATGCTGAGTACCTGGACTTAGGTCTTCACGCAGCACTTCACTTGCTGGGCTCTCTCCCCCATCCCGTCACTTTTGTTCTTAATTGTTTCATAAATTAGAAGTATTTGTAGCTGTTTGCATAGTGGGATATATTTATTGTAGCTTGAAGGTCATATTGTACACATACACATGTGCATTCATGTACCAATAGAGATCTGGTAAAGTATTCCAGGTACACATGTCTTCAACTATGTAGCTCTAGGTCTTGCTCTATATGATTGTAGGTAGATTGGGCTTGAGCTGTTTAGGAAAGAGAGGGCAAAGACGACCCCTGTATTTAGGGCTTAAGGAATAGGGTAGATGACACATCACTTAGAACATGGCATTACGTGCCCATTAGAATGAGTCAAAATTATAAGATTCATCTCTTCTGGGACCATTAAATTCAATGTGCTTTGTCTTTGAGTAAGTTGAATTTTTAAGTAGACAGTTAAAAGTCTGGAACTCCCATGGTGTGTTATAGCTAGAGACACACGCACTTCAGAGTTTTCAGTCAGTGATGCTAGTTTTGAACATGAGCATTCAGAAGGACACTCAGACCTTTTGGATTGCAAAGAGATCACAGGCTTCAAACTCAAAGCTCCCCAGTGTTTATCAATGTTGCCTTCTTTGGGGAATGCCTCTTATTTTGTTATGTAAATTAAAATCATCTTTGCTGTAGCAGAATGTATTTCTAAGCATTGTTTAAGATGAAGTTCATCATTATTAAAACTAACCAGTTGAGAGCTGGCTGGAAGGAGCGAGCTGTGGAAAAAATAAATAACAGCACTTACAACCACCTGTTTCTCTAGATCTGTGAGATTCAACACCGTCTTTTGGCCTCTAAGAACATCTATACACATGTGGCATACAGTCACACACATACACATAAATATTCAAATTATCTTTAATAAAATATGGTTACATCCTTTGGTCTAGCTTGTGATAATTAGGATAGAAAAAGAGAATGGGTTGAAGTGGGAAGGAATTTACCACTGAATATCACAAGTTTAACATCTTACGAAGAACTAGTAAAAGAAGATTGAGTAATTGGGAAGGGGGATAAGCATAAGATTGTAGTAAAACTTAAGAATGATTTCAATTAGCAAGTGAAAATAATTTTCCATATATGTGGGGGATTTCTGAAAGATAATGATTACATTTTTATTGACTTTCTATCGAATTTCAAACCCTGAAGTAGAGCTCCAAAGAAATGCTTGTCTATAGAAATGTGCAAATATGTTTTGGCTGCATGTGTGTCATCACTAGGATGAGCAATGCATGCAGACTTCAATGGCAGAAAGTTGTCAATCAAGCCGTGCTTTAACTGTCATGCATTAGTAGAGACCAAAAAATTTCAAGAGATGCTTTTAAAAGTAGGAAATAAGAAATTAAATGTTAATCGATGTCTTGTCATCCAAAAGAGAACAAAGTAAGAAATTCATCAATATAAGTGCTCAGGGCTGACCTGGAAGAGAAGAGAATGGGATAAAGAAATTTGATAATGAGTTGTGTCAACCTCAAGGAAACAAGAACTTCTTGTTTTAAGTTTGTTGCAAACACATTCGGCACAGGGTTATTGCAGTAGTTAGATTACTTAATAAACGGAGCTATTTGGATCTTACAAATTTAACATTTTGTGACTAAAGCCCAATGAAAAGTAATGTAATTGGGCTACAGTGGAACCAAGCAGTCTTCTGACTAGGTAGCTGAGGGAATTTACCGAGTATTTCTTAGTCATTTAGACTTTGTTTTTATGCCAATGAGGTCCCGTTTTATACCCACGTGCATTTCTTTTCATTTTAAGCTGGATAATGCTGATGAGCAAGCAGCCCAGATCAGAAGGGAGCTCGATGGCCGCCTGCAGTTGGCAGAGAAAATGGCAAAGGTATGTTTGTTTTGCTGGGTAACATGCTGTACCACATATCTTTCCTTGTCTGAATGTCTGTCCGCCAAAAGCATGCTTGACCCAGGCAGACATGCCCAACATGAGTTATGGTTTGCTCCTCTATATTAATAACTTCTTAATCCCAAATATCTGGATTCATATTTTCTAAATGGAGTATATATGGTATCTACCTGGAGATTCCATGCTTACTATGTGAGTTGTCCAAATTCAATGATAACTTTTGTAGTAATTTAAAAGAATCTGATTTTTTGTCTAACTTCTAACAAGATCTGAAAAAGTTTTAATATTTCACCAGAAAAAATATATATTTAGGGTGAAAGGTTTCCTTATAAGATTATATTCCAAAATTCCAAGCACAATGCTTGGCAAATAGTGGTGCCAACTTGATGGAGTGATTGGCTGTCTAAAGTACAATTGGAGATGTACAGCACAGAATATGACAGTTGAAATGTCTTTTCTTTAATAATCCTAGAGATTTCTACTTGCATAATCATGGTTTCTGAGAACAGAAATATACTTAAAACAAAAGCGTAGTTCCTTTTTAATAATTTGAATATTTAGAGAGATGCATCTTAACCATCAAAACTATTCTTTGGTATGAATTGGCAGGTTATTGAAACTATTCTTTGGTGTGAATTGGTATATTGGTTTAATTCAATGACTTAAGATTCCTTTTCCTTCTGCTGAACAAAAACTGAGCAGTATGTAGATAGAATGCCCTCCTCCTCCTCCATCTCTCTCTCTCTCTCTCTCTCTCTCTCACACACACACACACACACACACACTTTTCTCTCTCTCTTTTCCTTCCTGCCTCCTTCCTTCCCTCTCTCTCCTCTCTATTCCTTCCCCTCTCTATCTTTTCCTTTCTATATCTTTCTCCTCTCTCCCATGTTCTCCCTCTTTCCTCCTACCTCTCTCTTATCTAGCATGTATATCAACATTCATAAGCATTTACTACTGAATGAGTATATGTCTATCCACCTAAGCCAAGACAGTGAATTTCTACAGCACTGGAAATTTGTTTCATATTCTGACTCCAAAGTTACGTTGTCTGCTTCTGCCAAGAAAAAATATATTTGTGATTACATGATATTTTCAGAGTACTAATACTCTGCCAGTCTAATTTTAATGCTAGAGAACAGATTGAGATATTGCACAGAAAAAGAGAAAGACAAACAGAAATTGGGTAATTGAGTTGGTGGTAGGTTGTGTGAAACAAGACAGATTTCTAGAGGGAGACTCTCCAGATGACCTACCATGTGGGATGCTGTGACTGAGAGGCTGAAGAGTAATGTGCATACAGAGAGCAGGGTTGAAGAGAATTGCCTTCCTGCTGGCCTCTGGAAACTGACAGAAGCACTGAACCGTTCCAGAGTGTGCACTGTGCAATTCACAACACAGAAATCCAGCAGTTGAAAGCTCCTGGAGACTGTACAGATGAAGCAGTCTTACATGAAATGCTAGCCTCTTTGAACCTTCTAGAAGGCTGATTACCTTTCTAATAGGCCAAAGGCTAGGAAAGAATCCAGAGACGTGTCTAGATGTACCTTACTGTTGCCTCGTTATAAACTGGACTTGTTACTACAGAGGCCTGGATATACATGATTGTTTTCCAGTACAGTTTGAATGATGTTCTGGATGGTTATAGATATAAAGGAAAGTCTCAGATGTATTCTCAAGTTCATGTCTACAGAGAATGCATTTTACATGTCCTGGCCTGAGTCACAGGACTGAATCAGCAATGAGCAAGAAGGCTTTCTCTTTGAGACAGCCCATTGGCCTCAATAGAGATGTTACTAATTGGGAAAAATAGTGAGAAATAAGTGAAACATGGGATTATAAGTGTGAAATGCTTCAAAACTACAAAACATTTATGCAGAAATTCCCATGTAGCATATAGAACAAGTTTCACTGTTCCCCATGTTGAATATAGCACATCGAAGCTCTCAGCCTAGTTTGGCACCACAGTGACCTTGTGGATTGATGTCGCTTTCGTTGCACCGTGAGCCACAAGGGCAGGTGATAGCATGGGTTCTATAGATGATGCTGAGGTTTTCAAAGGTTACTCATTTCAACCATACCACAGAGCTACTGCATAAATAGACTAGGTTGCTGGCCTTGCCCTGGCCTCCAGAGGCTGGTTACTGCCTACATTTGCAAATTTCTTAGTCTAATAAGTGCGGACCCCTTTCACACTTCATAAATCAGTATAAATTATATAGTAACAATAAACTCACAGGACAGATACTGTGTCAAGAAATAGGGATATCCATTTTTATTATTTTAGCCAAGGAAAGAAGTTAGGGAATGCTAACAAGGCTAGGAAAACCTGGAGCTAAGTCCGTGTGTTCTTTTTAGATGTGCAGCAGTATGCAGATTGTTTAATTTTCGCACAATATTTGCTGGGCATCCACTACTATGAGCAAGCACTATCCTGAGTGCTTAAGATAGAGCCAGACAAATATAATTGTCTTGGACTAAAACAAGACAGAAACATTCCTACATGCCAAATACAGCTCATATTTTGTTTGGAAAGGCCCATGAGAAGTGAGAAGATGCTGTGTTGCTAAACTATGGAAGATTATTGTTACTACTAAGAAAACAGATCCATGAGGCCGGTTATGCACGAAAAAGGATGAGTGGTCAGGTAGCTCTGAGCAGCACCATTTTTTTTTCTGTTACTCAAGTCAAAACATAAAAAAGACAACAGCAAAAAAACTTGGCATCATATTTGACTTATTTTTCTCATGTTTCATGCAGAACTTGTTAGGAGACACTTTTGCTTCTACTTTTGTTTTCAAACAGGATCTCACTACAGCCAAGGGTAAATAACCTCAGAGAGTAGCCTGACCCCTCTGCCTCAGCTTCTTGAGTGCTGAGATTATAGACATAAGCCACCACACTTTCTGCTTGCTTCTACTTGTGAAATAGTTCCACCAGACAGTTGTTGCCATTTTCCTCTTCTATTTGGGTTCATTCATCTCTGCTTTACATCAAAGCATTTGTTCTGTCCCTTCAGCTGGTCTTCTAGCCTCCACCCCTCACCAGCAACAGGACAGCCAGCGAGTCTCTGCAAAAGCCTTTGAAAATGCTATGCCCGTGAGTGCAAACTTGTGTTCCATGCTCTGTGATTAGTCTTTTGTTCTACTGACCTTAAATACCTGAGTTCTAAACCTGGCTCAGTTCATTTCATCTATCAGGACCCTTTCTTGCCTTTCTTGTTTCAAGGTCTTTGTCCAGACCCCATGCACTTCTCACAACCATCATTTTTGGACACTCAGGCTTCTTCCCTGTATTGGGTTTTCTACAGAGACAGAACCCACAGGAAGTCAGATAGATGGAGGAGAAGAAGAAATGATATTCTTTACCTGTGTCTGTCTATTTATCTATCTATATGGCAGCTTGGAAACTCAGTTAGGAGGCAGTGAGACCTTGTGTCTGCAGNGGCAGTGAGGCCTTGTGTCTGCAGCTGCAGAGCCAGCCTGTAGCAGGGAGATTCAAGCAGGGCTTCTGGGTTTGCAGTCTTGAGGCAGAATTGCCGCTCTTCAGGACAAATTAGTCTCTTTTCTTAATGGTCTTGTAAAGCTTTCTGAATGAGGCAATCCCATGCAGTCATTGCATCCCTTTTACTGGGAAGTTGTGAACAAAAATTTAGTTACCTCACACAGGGACTTGGTGTCACACTAAAAGAAATACTCCGCTCAAGTCCAGCTTAGTGAACCAGTGAGTGTTTTTTTGTTTTATTTTTTTCTTTCATAGGAGCATGGGTAAAAGGTTACTGACAGGAACATGATTGCCTACACGTATGCATGTATCATATGTATGTGTACTGTGTGCATGCCTAGATGCCTATGGAGACCAGAAGAGGGCACTAGGTCCAGCAGAACTGGAGTTTAGGACAGTTGTAAGATGCCACATGCGTGCTGGGACTCAAACCTCTGTCCTCAGCAAGAGCAGAAAGTGCCATTACCCTCTCAGGCATCTCTGCAGCCCACGTGAATGTCTTCTGAATGGTGGAATCTTTACCTACACATTATCATCAGAAGCCAGGGCAGGACTGAATTCCTGACATATCTGTGAGACTCTTGACTTCTCCCATGCAGGAGCATGCTTAAATAGGAAGGAAGAGAGACTTTCAGTATGGTTGAGATAACTGAAATTTGCTCACATTTGCAAATACTTCCATTGCCTTTGTTACTAAGTCTATATTCAAATGATACTGTAATCCTAAAATTAATACAGATTAATTGGGAACAGAAATACTCCAGATTTGAAGTTCTTCAGCTTTTAGCGTATTTTTGTATGCATAAGTAGTCTCAGCAGTAGGACCTTTGTCTCAATACAAAGTCTATTACCCTGATATTTCATCCCTTAATTGAATAGGCTGAAGGTGACTTTGTACAGCAGTTTTCTTGGTACACCTAAATTTTGACTATATTTATCACACATTAGGTATGTGGCATCAAAGTGAACAAAAAGCTTCAAATTTTGAAACATTTCATATTTTTGAATTAAAGGAACCCCCATCTGAGCAGTCATGAAAGACAAAGGAAAGATTTATCATCTTAGGGAGACTCACCAGTGGTATGGGCCTGGCTAGAAAGGGAGGAGAAGGTTCATGAAGCAATGAGCAACAATAATAGAGACCTTTGCAGAAGATAAACTTTCATGTAATAACATGTATCAGCATCTCAGATGGAAACAAATGTTATAACATGTATCACCATCTCAGATGGAAACAAATGTTATAACATGTATCACCATCTCAGATGGAAACAAATGTTATAACATGTTTCACCATCTCAGGTGGGGCCAAATGTTATAGCATGTATCACCATCTCAGATGGAAACAAATATTATAACATGTATCACCATCTCAGATGGAAACAAATGTTATAATATGTGTCACCATCTCAGATGGAAACAAATGTTATAACATGTGTCACCATCTCAGATAGAAACAAAAGTTATAACAAGTGTCACCATATCAGGTGGAAACAAATGTTATAACATGTATCACCATCTCAGGTGGAAACAAATGTTATAACATGTTATCACCGTATCAGTTGGAAACAAATGTTATAACATGTATCACCATATCAGACGGGCCAAATATTATAACATGTGTCACCATCTCAGATAGAAACAAAAGTTATAACAAGTGTCACCATATCAGGTGGAAACAAATGTTATAACACGTATCACCATATCAGATGGGGCCAAATGTTATAACATGTGCCATCATATTAGATGGGGCCAAATTAGAATTTCATTGATGGTGAAAACTCACATTTAAACAACTTGAAAATAATGTCTAATCCCTGTCACATAAATGATATTTAACTTGTGTCAGGATCTGATATATGATCCCCACTTTTGTTTACAAGAGTCAACAAAAGCAGGGTTAAATGAAGTTGGTGGAATAGTTCCTATAAATACCGAATCTTTAAAAGAAGGTTTATTAGGATTTTTTTCACAAAATAAATAAAAATGTAATATAGTCAGTTTTCCAGTTTCCTATTTGATAGATGATGGTGAAGTGTGTTTAGCAATACCTAATTACAAATAGGTTTCTGTCATGTGCTAATGCTAGGTTTCATAAAAGAACACCTTAGAAATTTGAAAAAAATTATGTATCTAAGCTTTCAAATATGTCTCAAGTTTTCTTTTTCTTTTTTTGCTCCTCTGTGAAGATAGAATTTTAAAAGGCAAAATTATGAAATCTATACAATTAGAAAATGAAAACATAGTATTTTATTCAATGCATTATCAATGGGCAAGCCAATGGAAGAGTAAAACATATTCCAGAGAGATTCTGAGAAAAAGGTTTGTGGGTGTCCTTTAAATTTCTTGAATTTCTTATAAAGTGGTTAATTTAAAATGCAGACTTATATTGCAGTCATAGATTATCGGAGACAAACATTTACATCTTTTCCAGACAAAATCACAGAAGCTAACTCCTTCTCTGGAAGGATTAATCGCTAGTAAACGGGAAGTGTAACACAGTACCTTGCCCCCTGGTGCTTAAATATTAGCATTACCCTTTTATCTCTGAACAGATCTGGTCCCTCATCCTTCTTCTCATTTCTGACCTTCACATGATTCTTCCCCGCCGCCCAGAAAGCTTTTAAAGCTTGTCCAAAAAGATATAACTGGGGCTGGAGAGATGGCTTAGTGTTCAAGAGCACATGTTACACTCTCAAGAGAAGACATGGATTCAGTTTCTAGCAGACCACTTACAAAATCATCCCTATCTACAGTTCTAGGCGGAACCTAGCGCCCTCTATTGACATCTGCAGGTATCAGATAGACTCAAATACATAAAATTACTTAAATCATAAAAAATCATAGCTGTGGTTTAATGACTTCTTTTTCCCTTTTTTGCCTTTGTTGAAAAAAACACATTGAGTCACCTTGATTATTTTCTAAGAAAACTAAAATTGTCCTGCTGGATATGCAAAATTTCGATTTAGTGATGAGGCTTCCAACTTAAGGGTCTTGAGGAAAATTAATTATTAATGCAGAAATGTGATGTTTGTAATATTACGTATTTTAATATTGATTTATGTAAATGATTTTAAGAGAAGTATCTGAAGGTAAAATTGGAGGAGAGCAAGCAGGCAGCTGGGCTCCTAGGTTGATTCCTGACCTGATGCCAGACACCCTAGTCCTTGCAGTTAACAACCCGGTGATAGTGAGTCTGGTGCATTCGTTAGGAGCATGCTGGATGTATCCAGCTGCTGTGAGGGGATTATTAAAGATGAGGTTCTTGGTGATCCAAATGGAAACAACAATAAGGCTGAGATTTGTCTGGAACATTCAAAAATCATTTGAAATAGGACCTTATGAAGCCTTCTAGTTTACACTGAGAGTAACAGAACTCTACCTCATAGATACATCCCCTTGACATTGAAGAAAAGAGCCAAGTGCCAAGTTAGCAAGCAATAAAGACAAAAATAGGTTCTTTTTTGCTGTTTTATGAAATACAAATTAGCATAATCTTCTCAGAGGACAATGTATCTCTAAATATTAATGTTTTGGATGTTATGTTTTAGATTTTAGTTTATTTATTTGTGAGTATGAGTGCTTTTCCTGCAGGTATGTCTGTGCACCATATGCATGGCTGTGGGGGTCAACAGAAGGCAGTTGGGTGAACTGAAGTTACAGATGGGTGCCCCGTACCATGTGGGTGCTGGGAGCCAAATTCAAGTCTGCTGAAAGAACAAGTGCTCTCTACTGTTTGAGCCATGTCTCCAGCCCCCAGGATGTCCCTTTTAATTGAGTATAATACATGAGAAGATGATTGCAGAGATAAAAAATTAGCTGTCAATATACTCCTGAAATAAAATAGAATATCCTAGATTAATATTATCTCTTTTTCACTTAACAGATTTCTATCCTAAATTGGCCTTTTGCTTTAAACTCAGTTTTTTTTCTAAACCTTAGTGAAAGACTAAATTGCAGCCATGAAGAATCTTGTGTGTTAATGCAACGTGGAAATTTCCAATTCTAGAAATATATCCATAATATTTGCAATAAAGGGAGGTTTTAGCATGAATACTCATGTACAGAGGGTATAACTTCGCGATGGTGTTGTACATGCACAGTGGGAATGGTGCCAGGAAAATGTTGTTCCTCTGATTGGCAGAGCAGCATATCCTGGTTTTCTTCCACACCACTTACTTCAAGTCCTTCAAAGATGGTGGCTAACTGTGATGTATTTATACACTAAGCTGTTTCACCATATCTGTTTTCACCTGTGCACATCTTATTATAATGAGCAATATGAAAGAATATATACAATGTTATTCATTCCATACCCCAGTGGTTTTGCATAGAATATACAATATACTTTTAGATATTGTCAAGACTGTCAAAACCTGGGGCTTTTAAACCCCCAGATGCACTATGTAGAAAGTGTCATAGAACCACACAGGTGAGCCATGGCATCATGTAGTCTTTTCTGGTATAGCTGTAATGGGACTGCCATAACATTATTTTCTTTTTAACTATTTTTTAAGGAAAGAAGATTCCCCAGATTTATCTCAAAAGAAATGGAGAATATGTACATAGAAGAGTTGCGGGCCTCCGTGAATTTGCTAATGGCCAATTTAGAAAGTCTTCCTGTTTCAAAAGGTGGCCCAGAATTTAAATTACAAAAGTTAAAGCGTTCCCAGAATTCTGCATTTTTGGACCTAGGAGATGAGAATGAGATCCAGCTGTCCAAGTCTGACGTGGTGCTGTCCTTCACCTTAGAGGTAAGTGGCTTTCCCTCCCCTTCCCCACAGACATGGGCTGTGCTGGAATGCCCTTGACTTTTCTGGTAAGGTTTAGAATTGAAAGCAGGGTAATTTGTTTAGGAAATGTTAAAGCAGTCCTTGTTGTCTGAACCAATAGGTTCTATATCCAGATGAATACAAGTTGTTTTCATTGTAGCACCCATGTTAGAATGAATAAAACAGCCATGATTCATGTGTATGTGTCCTTTGAGCCAGTGTAAGTACATTGACAAAGCATCAAATACACAGGGGTGCAAATAGAATTTAAACATATAAGTGACTCTGTCTAATCTGGCTTTTGATTAACTTGGGTTTTAGTTTACTTCTCCTGTGGGGTTAGCATTCTGGACCTTAATCAAGCACAATACTGTAAAGCAGTGTTAAGAACTGTAATGATGAAAAGATTCTTTTTCAGGAATTCTACTTGTATTATAGAGATAGGAAAAGTCCAGAACAGGAACAAATAGCACAGGAGTAGAAATGTGTCTGCAAAGCCTCGGAATTGTATCCATTTTCTACTAATCCGGAGAAACTACTGATGCCGAGGCTACTCACTCCTGTCTCCCAGGAGAGTGTGTTAATCTGTGTCAGTGTCCAGTCTAGACTTGTGGAATGTGTCTGTGGGTTTACACACCCATTCCCACGAAAGTCCTTGGAAAAAGACTTTAAGTAAAGTAAATGATGATAAAAGGCTGTATTGTTACAGAGTCAGGTCATCATTTAACTTTCATTCCAGTTTTTTCACCTCATAATATTGTTCTGTGTACAAATGATAGAAGTGTCAAGCCTAAATTTATAGTTTTTGGCCAGAGGTTAATATCAGAGGGTCATCCACAATCATTTACCTTCTTTCCTTTTGAGATTGGGTCTCTCATTGGAAGCCCTGGGTTCTCCATTTCGGCCTGGCTGGCTAGCCAGTGAGCCCTCATGATCTGCTGTCTCTAATGCAATCCCATCCCAGCACACAGTGCTAGGGTTATAGGCATTGCTGCCACACATGTGTGCTGGGGATCTGAATTCAGGTCCTCATGATTGTAGAGCATGCTCTTTACTCACTAAGCCATCATCTGCCCAGCCTTTCTCCCAAAGCTTTCACTGGAGTGTTATAGCTTTTCCTTGGACTGTGATTCTTGCTTTGTGTTATTCCTGATGCCACTGTTTGTATTTGCTGACTGGCCACAACGAGGACATCCCATCTTGGGAGCTAGATTTTACATTCTTCCATGATGTTCAACTTGCTAAGTGGTAGCAGAAAAAAAAAAAAAAACAACCAAAAAAACAGATTTCTGCCTTTGTTCATTTTTCCTTTACTTAACAGACTTAAGGACATGACAGCTGTCTGAATTTCTTTACTTCCAGGATTGCTTTGTAGGTAAATGTGTTAAATCTGGTGTCAGAGTGAAAATATGTGGCTGTCTTGTAACTCAGTTCATCCTAGGTTTGCCTAATGGGTTTGCCAAATTGCTTTGCTTCTAGGTTTTTTTTCTTATATCTACAGCTTGAGTGTTTAATTTGGAACTACATAGTGGATTATACTTTGAATTTTCTCATCATCTCCTACCATAGATATTTGACTGACAGAAAAAGAAATGCTAACATTTTTAATTTTTTTTGCTCCTAAATCATGTAATTGCAGTGTAATTTTATTCTCATAAGACTTTGCATTTTAAATTCATGGGAAGAAAATATAGAGAAAATAATTTTAATGATATCTAATTTTACATCTTAATAAATATTCAGAAGTAAAAATACAGTTCTGACCATAACCCTTTTTATTGTTTAAAAGGCTTCAAAGATTATAAGTAACTTAGAGTAACTGAGGAGTTCTTTATCCCTTTCAAAGTCAAGATTGGGCTTATATGGTGATGCCAAGTGACTGAATTGTTATCTCTGTGCTTTATTACCAATATATTAGATTGAGCTATTGAGGTGGCAATGTAATATCTAAAGAAAAGAATACAAGCTGAAACTTCCTTTTTTGTGGTCTGAGAAACTTGCATATTTATAAAATTGTTTTGACAGCCTTTATTGCCGTATCTGTCTAAGGCAGATATTTTGTGCCCACAGATGAATACAAATCTGTCTTCTGTGCCCACAGCGTTTCAGGGATGAGTTATGTGCCCAGCATCCCAATAAAATCATGCTAAGCAAGGGCGGTTAGAATACCTGAGGGATGAGTGGCTAACCTTCCAACAGCCAGGCCCTTTAGGCAAAACACTCACATATCAGTTTTTAGGCTTCAAACTGGTCCAGTGTAGAACGTATCTTTTTGTTGTTGTTGTTGTTTGTTTTTTGCTTTTTCGAGACTGGGTTTCTCTGTGTGACTTTCGTGCCTGTTCTGGAACTACTCTAGTAGATCAGGCTGGCCTTGAACTCACTCACTCAGAGTTCTGATTCTGCCTCCGAAGTGCTGGCAGTAGAATGCATCTAAACTAAGATGTGAGTCCAGGATTCAGGAAGTAAAATACAGACTTGAAAAGCTTTGCTCATATGCCCTTCCCCTGAATGAATGGCTCTTGCCCCCTTTTCCTAACCGTTCGGAGCTCCCTTTTGGCACAGCCGCACCACCAAGCTGTAGCTCAGTGGCTCATCATCTCCATTGGGATCTGACTTCTGCTATGGACCTGTTGGCTGCAGAAAAGACAGCCAACCCATTTTCTGCTTACTGGTGTGTGGGAAACACCTAACCAGTGTCTGCGCTCAGGTCACGCAATATATATTAAACACATTAAGGAAGTTTATGGTTTCAAAAGCAGTAAGACATATGGAATCACATTTGCATAATCTCCAAGTACAAAGCATTTAGAAGGAAGGATAAAGCAGAACACAAAGAACAAGCCATGTCAAGATACATTAAAATCAAGCAAAATAAGAAGAGCACATGGCTGACAATCTAGGAGTCTGTTAACTCCACGGGGGAATCTGTGCATTGAATGTGGTTAATTTCACATTGAACTTTTACACTAACAGTAGGATAGCAGCCCCTGTGCCTGCCTGTGGGTCTCCTGATACATGATCACATTCCACCATTCTGCTCAGCTGCCTGCTTGTCATGGAGCCTTATTGTTCCCACACCTGCTGTACACACACCTCCTTTTTTTTAATTGCAGGACAGCCTTGTCTATTTCTTCTCATTGCATTAGCCACAGAGAGACCAAGGAGAGATGATGCAGCGTACAGTGCAGCTCAGTTTTATTTTCTGTACTATCATGATCAGATTTTGTTGAGAGTCAACTGAAACAGCTACAATTCCGTTAGCCGATGGTCTATGACTGTTGGCTCTTTCTCACTAATGTTTGGGGCTGGTTTTGTCCCCCAAGTTGGAAACTAGACCCATAGGGTTGTATTTTTTTTATTTATATGTGCCAGACATACTAGTGATAACACTAGATTAAAGCTCAATTGCTCTTTCTACTCCTGACTGTTAATCCTACTATTCCTTTAAATGTATTATTTATTCTTTGAAAGCTTCATACATGTGCATAAACTATTTTGATCATATCAGCACCTTAACTCTCCTTCAACTCTTTCAATATATATGTATATGTGTGTCATATATATGTCATATATATATTCCACACAGTCCAAAACTAATGTGACCTAAATTGGCATGGGTTGAAGCCATTCTCTGGACCACTGTCGACATGCCACATCTCTAAAGAAAACTGGCTTTCCCCTTCCCAGAAGCCATCAACTGCCATAGATCCTCAGCTAAGAGTGGGAATGGAGTCTTGTGAGATCCTTACCCAACTATCCATGCTGATACTTCTCTGTGTTACTTACCAGTATCCACTTTGCATATCAATTTTAAATTGTTATATCTTTAGATTGTCATAATGGAAGTGCAAGGCTTGAAGTCAGTTGCTCCTAATCGAATTGTCTACTGTACAATGGAAGTGGAAGGAGGAGAAAAACTCCAGACGGACCAGGCTGAAGCATCAAGGCCACAGTAAGCTCACTGAAAAAAAAAAAGACATTTTATTTCATCCAAATAAATGTATCTTCTACGATATTATACCTAGGAACTGAAACCATTTGGCTAGCTTTGTATCAACTGTATTAGAATCACTATGCACATTTCTCTTTTTATGTTACGTATTTTTAATTAAAACATAATTACATCATCCTCCCTTATCTTCACCCTTTCCAAATCCTCCCATGTCTCTTTTCTTTTACTCTTTCCATGTCCCACCACCACTACCTCTCAAACTCATACAGATGTGAAGCTGATCACAGTGCAGCAGAACATTGGTTTCTGGTACAGGGGTTATTTGGGAACCTGTGTAGATTACTGAAATTGTGCCATGGTAGCTTCCCTTTTCTATGGTTATATAGTGTAGATGTCCTGCCCCAAGGCTTGGAACGATCCATTCAGTAAGCCGTTAAAATAATACCACACAAAAAATCAGAAATGATGCAACTGTCTTGTGCTGACTTACAATGTTTCAAACTTTGAAAATGGTTAATGAAGCTGAAAAGATGTTGTCTTTACCTAATTGACCTTTGGGAAGCTTCGCCATCTCTAATAGAAATTGCTTCTCTGGGGTAGGTAATACGTGAGGAAATGCATGGATCTCCCTGGGAAGGGGAAATAGAAAAGATCCTCCGAGTGGCCTGGGGACCAATGGTGATGGGAACTTGAGGGATTGGGATGGGTGGAAATGGAAAGTACTAAACGAGATGACTGGAAGGGGGAAGGCATTTCGGGGTCAGGTAGAAACCTGATGCAAGGGAAATTTCCATGAATCTACAAAGATGACCCCAGCTAAGACTCCTAGCAATAGTGGGTATGTAGCTTGAACGGCCATCTCCTGTAATCAGATTGGTAGTTACCCCAATTGTGATCAGAGAACCTTCATTCAATAACTGATGGAAACAGTTGCAGAGACCCACAGCGAAACATTAGGCTGAACTCTGGGAATCCTGCTGAAAAGAGGAAGAAAGGGTGGTAGCAGTCAGAGGGGTCAAGGACATCACAGGAAAACCCACAGAAACAGCTAACCTAGCTCATAGGAACTCAGACTCTGAACCAACAACCAGGGAGCCTGCATGGGACCAACCTAGGCCCTCTACATGTATGTGACATTCATGTAGCTTGGTCTGTTTGTGGGACGCAGTGGAGGCAGGGGCTGTCTCTAATGCTTTGGCTGACTATTCCTCATACTAGATTGCCTTTCCCTGCCCAAACACAAGGGGAGATGCTTAGTCTTACAACAACTTGTTACGCCATGCTTTGTTGGACCCTTGAGAAGCCTGCCCCATTCTGAACAGAAACACAGGGAGACTGGGTTGGGGGTAGAGGAAGTGGCAAATGGGAGGAGCAGAGGGAAGGGATCTGTCATAATGTAAAATAAATAAATTAAGTTTTTAAAGAAATGAAAAGAAAGAACCATAGAAAATGCCTCTCTGGCCTGAGGGAGTCAAATGTTCATTGGAACCTTGTTTTTAGAACGTACCTGTTTTCTTTCTTGCATTATGAAAATGTACATGTTGATCATTCAGGAAAGTTCTGCAGCAATCCTGGCCCGCACTGGCTAGACACTGAAGATGACATAAGTGGAAATCACTAGGTTTCAAGTGGGAACTTGGGCAAGATTCAGAGGGTTATGTTATAATCAGAGGTTGCAAACAGAGTCATGAGGTGACCTGAAGCAGCAGTTCATTTTCCCTGGGACCTAATCCACTGCTCCTCCATTTCATAAATGTGTACAATTAAATACAGTTCTAGGTCCTAGCATGTTCTATTCCCAACTCATGTTGTTTTGTTTGTTTGTTTTGTTTTGTTGTGTCTTTTTCTTTTTCTTTTCTTTTCTTACCAACTCATTGTTACTGCTTGGCTTGTTGGGTGTGGAATATGGGAACCCTACAGAAAGCGGTTGGTAAAATTTATGCCACTATTGTTCTGATGGGTATACATTGCCAGTCTGATCATCATTGTAGTACTCAAGATTCACAATTAAGTGATGACTCTTCTCGCACAGCAACCTACATAACACATGCATACCTTCTGGCACAATGAAGCTGACCAATAGGAAGGAAGTACCCAGGTATCAACCTCATTGCTCTATGGCAGTGGTTCTCAACCTTCCTAATGTTGCAAACCTTTAATACAATTCCTCATGTTGTGGTGACCCCAACCTTAATTTATTTTTGATCCTATTTCATAGCTGTAATTTTGTTGCTGTTATGAATTGTGGTGTGAATATCTGATATGCAGAATATCTGGTTTGTGACCCCGAAATGGGTTGTGATCTACAGATTAGGAACTGCTGCTCTATGACCTGTGGTCACAGTTCGTGATGTCTACAGCAATAGGGTGTTACCATAGGGTTCTAGAAGAAACCAAGAGAAATGCCACTAGCCTGTATTATTTTGGAAGTCTCTGGGACTGGCAGTAGTCTTTATCTGATGACCTGGTGGCCAGGGCAATCATCATCCCTGCCCCCTCTCCCACCTCCCATGGAGGGTAACTCCAGTTAAACTTTTTTAATACATAATTTTAGAAATCTTATGAATTAACTTTCATCTTACATGATTTTATTCTATTTAAGTTTAGTATACTTTATTGTTTGTCTTCACGCTATCTTCACATTCCAATTTTGGATTTGGCTTACATTCTTATTAATTCATGCAGTTAAGACTGTCAATTTATGCATGATTTTAGCACTGTTTGTGTTTATCTCTATAGTGTGCCTTCATTTTCATTCACTATGGTGCTTTTGGTCAGTAAAAATGGCAGAAGCTTCTTAGCAACAGGAAATGAAAGCCCCAGGTTTCCCCATCAACCCCAATGGCTGATCTACCTGAAGTCTAGTCAACAAAGAAGAATCAAAACCACGCTAGTACAGTTGAATTCTTGAACTCTTTTCTGGCACTTAATGTTTGTTTATTTAAACTTCTCTACTAGTTTGTGAGGGTCAACTTGCCTAAGGGTTCTCATGGACGTGCCTTTTTTATGTAATCTTTTTAAGCACTTTTTTATTTGGTTGTAGTATGTATGTTGTAAGTGTATTGTTTCACAAGTTAAATGACAGGTACTAAAATTTTCAATTGCATCAATACTGTATTTTAAAAGATAGTTTGAAAAGATTTTCCACACCCACTTTGAGTCTGTTCTTGCCTTTACTCATGGTTCCAGGAAAGAACACATCAGGGTGGAGGATAAAAGAATGGAGTCATGAAATGTTTATTCTGTTTAGTTGGCTTTTACTTAGTTAGCATAGCTTCTACAAAATCTTATATTCAGCTTATTTACATATTTCTTTAACACTATAATTTTTCACAAAATAAAAGGTTTTATTATTTGTTTCCCATTAAATCTTCTAAGATAATATAGTTATAAAATATTCTGATAGGGAACTTATTAATGAATATTTTAGTCAATTCTTTACTGTTGCAGAGAAAGTATAACAGTAGTAGTAACCTAGTATCCTTTCGACTATTCTTCACAAAGAAACCTGACCTTTCTGGTTTGCTGCAAATACTGAGTGACTTTTAAAATGAATAAAAAAAATTGAATGTATGGCCATTTCCTGGGGGCAGATAGTCTTGAACACACCGCCTGAGTGCTAACCAACTGCAGCTTCCTGGTGCGGTCGCTTTAATCCCAAACTCGTCTTGCACAACAGGAAAGAGATTCATCTCTTCCATCATCATTCTGAATTATGCCTCAGACACGTTTTCTAAATTTTTTATTGCTTCTTTATTGCTTCAACAGTTTGTGCTTTGTTGGAGATAAATTTATCCTTCTGTCTGATACTAATTAAGGTGCCTTATTTAGTCCATATTTCCAATAAACATAATCAAGAGTTTTAGCCATTGCCTATTTAATTCCTATAGTTCAGAATTCTTGCCAGTAATTGGGCAGAAATAGCAAGGAAGTTTGGTTATTACTCAGAATATGAAACTTGAGGTCCAATTAAAATAATATTGACAGATAAGTTTAAAGGAATGGTGAAGGTATAATCTAATTTGGTAGTGTTTCCTTTATGTTGATGTTTTGATATACAGAAGGGAAGAAGAGAATGGGGAGAAACTATTTTTGCCAAGGCAAGTTTTACCCAGGGATGAGACATAAGAATGTTTTTTATATAGTGTTCTAGCATTTTACCATTTTCCCTTATCTTCTTCATCAGAGGTTTACCCTAGACCAGGAAAGCACCTGAAGGAAATAGAGGGATGGTAAGTAATAACAAGTGAGGACAGGATTTGTTATGCTTATATAGTGGACACAGATTTCCTGATGTGTCTGTACCTTTTAAGACCTATTTTTCTCCAGTGCCAATCATCCCTTAAGGGCATGCAACACCCTCGGGAGCTTATGATCTCACAGGCAGGATCTAGATAAGTCTTGATTCTCTGTAAATAAAGGCAATGAAATTATTTCAACTAAACACAAAAGATCTAATCTCATAAATTTTAAATGTATAATTTAGTATAATAATAAAGAATATACTATTAATCAGAACAATTAATTAAATATTGGTTACATCCATTTGTTAAGACAAAACAACCAAATAGATAGAGGTTAAAAACTTGAAAATTCAGTATTAGGAAAGTTGAGGCAGAAGTATAGCAATTTTGAAGCCAGATTGTGACCTTCAGAACCCAACCCCTAGTAAACAACAGCACATTTATACCACAGCTTCTGTATCTTCTTCATCCTATGGAGCTATATAATTAGACTACTGATTCTCTGCTTCCCATCTCCCTAGAGGAGTGAGATAAATTGATGTCACATCATTAGAGAAGTCTATTTATTCTGCTAGGCAGAATTATCGGTAGTATAGTTTACTTCTGATAGACATTTATGTTAACTTAATATTTTAACTGAATTGTTATTATCTGTACACAATAAGAATATTGCAGCTATAAATATAGAGCTTCTTAGAATAATGCAAGGACTAGAGATTAAATATGCAGATTGCATACAAGCTAAAATAGAACATGTTTCTTAAAGTTATATTTCTCATTTAATTTATTAATATTAGAATTTTGAGGTATAATTTATTACAGAATATTTATAGATTAGAAATAGAATATGCTATATTTTGTATAGTACATCAAAAATTAGCAAAGGAAAACATTTAAATTATATGCAGTTTTTCTCTTCTCATTTCTATCATTAAAATTATGACAGATTACTTGCTCTTATTAAAGTCTCTAAAAGTGACATTTTGCTAGGAATGATGCTGCTGATACAGAGCGAAGTGGACCCGAAGGAGGCAGACATTGGCCTAAAACAGGCATTAAATGCATTAAGAATATATTTGTAAGTAAAGAAAGTTAATCTGGGGGATTTCATAATTGAAGACATAATCTAATGTAAATTTTGACTAGTTAATGTTCCAGACTGTAGCCAAAGAATACACCTAAGTTACAGTGGAGAGCAACAGTGACATTTGGAGACCCCATCTCTTTAGGGTTACTTACCTTCTGCATTAGGTTTACAGCTTGCTGATAGCTTGTTTCTTTTACAGCAATCTCTCGAAGTTGTTACTGTTTCATTTCATTTGGGCAACCCTTCATTGTATTAGCTACTAAGTGTGAGAAGGCAGGAGGGGGTAGGTCATGGCTTGTCAGCAGTTGTTACCCAGCTGTCCTCTGAGATTAGGAGTCTCCTTCAGAAGGCATCTTCACAGATACCATGTCTTTCCTCGCCTCTTTCAAAGGTGTCTAGTGGCTGTGAGTATCAGAATTTTCATGCTAGTTCAAGTCAAAATCCACTCATTTCCCCCTCTTTTTCTTTCCTTTCCTTCCAATCTAACCAGAAGCTTGCAATAGGGAAAAGATATTATAATTTGGCCTTCTCATTCTGTCCTTTAAGGAGCAAAAAGAGGAGAGGGAAGAGAAAGGGGGAACATTAGGAGAGAGTGCCTGCCTGCTTGCTTAATTCACACATTCTAAGCTGTCCTTGTACTCTCTGTGTAGCCAAGGCTGAGACTGAACTTCTTGTCATCCTGCCTCCACCTCCTCCTAAGTGCTGAAGTTACAGGCATGCTCCTCCACACTCAACTTATGTGGTGCTGGGGATTGAAGCAAGGGCTTCTATGCTATAGGCCAGAGTTGTATCAACTGAGCGGCCCCCCCACCCCCATTTCTTTTCCTGTTTATCCACTCGTTCTTCAAGGTTTCATTGGGGTTTGGTTTGAAAAGAAATGGGGAAGTCTCTTTCTTTGTATATGCTCTTCAAATTTGTCCCTTGGATCTCAGCACGCATGGATCCTATGACCCTGTGGTAACACAGGCCATGGCCATCCATCACAGACCCCAGCTGCTGCGGACCCAGGACACAGACCCAGACATGACCCTTTGCAGCAGCTTGGGCCCCAATGTCAAGAGTCACCATGGCCCTGGTGACAGCACAGACCACCCAGGTTAGTGTCATCCTGGTGGCTGCGAGGTCATTGGACACCAACATGGTCTCTGGAGGCTGACCAGACACTGAGCATCCACACAGCCCTCACTAATAACAGGAATCATGGACATTGCTGCTGCAGGGTAGAGCAGGTCTTTGATGCTCTTCTCTCCCTTCACAAGTTCCTAGGTCTTCTGCTGTTGTTATATTTCTCAGAGAATGATGCAGCCCAGGGCTGTCCTCATCACTGTTCCACTGGGCTAGGAACAAGAAATGGGAGGCTCCTTGAAGAGAAGGTCTGTATATGATACCACTGGGTTCTGCCCTGGCACTTAGCACAGTAAGAGATCTTGCAGGTGCTCCAATAATCTACATACAAGCCTTTTAGAGCCAGAGGAGCAGGGAACTTCCTGTGAGACTGTGCCTCCTAGGAATGATAGAAGCTCCAGCCATAAAGTCTCACCAATATGACAGCCTGAATATGAAATGAATAAGTACAATTCCAATAGAAGGGATGAAGTGGCAAGGAGAATGTTCAGCTCGTGAGCCCCACCCAGTCACCACAAAGAATGCAGCAAACTAAGGAAAGCTGAGAGCTGGAGAAATAGTCTTCCCAGAGAAGAGCATCCCAATTAGTTATCCAGTGCCAATGGCCAGCCCTGAAACCATGCATACACGCCTACTGGAGAAATAGTCTTTCCAGAGAAGAGCATCCCAATTAGTTATCCAGTGCCAATGGCCAGCCCTGAAACCATGCATACACGCCTACTGGAGAAATAGTCTTTCCAGAGAAGAGCACAGCCATTGAGTTGTCCAGGGCCAGTGGCCAGCCCTGAAACCATGCATACATCTCTACTGGAGAAATAATCTTTCCAGAGAAGAACACAGCCAATGAGTTGTCCAGTGCCAAGGAGAAATAGTCTTCCCCAGAGAAGAGCACAGCCATTGAGTTGTCCAGTGCCAATAGCCAGCCCTGAAACCGTGCATACACGTCTACGGGAGAAATAGTCTTGCCCAGAGAAGAGCACACCCATTGAGTTGTCCAGTGCCAATGGCCAGCCCTGAAACCGTGCATACATGTCTACTAGTTGGTCCCTGTCTTTTTTCCTACCCTGAGTTCCTCCTATATTTCGAGATATTCCATAGAAAACGTTCTCTCAAAGAGATCAGTTCTATTCTTGTGTGCATTCAATTAGGCTGGAGTTACATAATCACTTTTGTACATGTGCCTCTCTGCCTGAGACAGTATTTTCTAAACTGAGCTGGGAGGCCTCCTGGATATAAACAAGACAGTTTGCTTCCCAGGAATAATTCAGCCCAAGGCTGCTGGTGTTAGCAGAACTGACAAATGACTTTTCTGGCTCCTCGAGAACTCCCTCCTCCCCCTTTTCTGTCTAGGAAAAGGCCTGTTACCTGCAAAGCTTATCTTCGTCCTCCTTTCCAAGAGAAAGCTGTCCCTCTCAGGCAGCTCCTTCCTTCGGTGTTGATTCTTCCCCACAATGCAAAGCCCTCCAGGGCAGTACTCAAAAGGGAAATATTACTGTTGATTTTGAGAAAGCCATTGGCTTATGATTCAATCAATCCTTTTGCAAATTAGATGTCTTCCACTACTTTGTTTTCAACCGAGCTGATGGATTTATTCGAGCCTTTACCTGCTAAATAATTGAAAGCTAGATTTTGTCTGTTATTCACTGTATGCCTTGGAGACATTTAAATAGAAAGTAAGCAAATTGATGGGAATCATTATCATAATGGTCCCATACACTCATCTTCTTAGCTCTTATAACAGAAAAATGAAAACATGGATTAAAATCCAGGCTGAACCCTGACTCACTCTAGCATTAAACACTGGGGACCGATGGACACAGCTGTTCAGGAAACAAAGCATGGGCTGCTTCTTTGAGATGCACGTTTACAAATTTAATTTACACTTTATCATTTACACCGAAGTCCTCAAGTAGTAGTAATCCTAAGAATAACTAAATTCAGGTGTTTTACTAAAGGGACATTCTAGTTAGAGCAAATAATCATTTTCTTAGACAAAAATTGGATATAGATAAATAGATCCCCATCAAAGCTTGCTCACTCATTAATATACATTATGCTCAAATTCTAAGCCTCTTGAGAAGTAAAATCAAAGAAGCAGTTCCAGGAAAAGGGGACTGCTGTGTGTCCTGTTAATCACTGTACTGGTCCACTGTAAGTGGAAGGTGCTGCAGACAGTGCCGTGAGCATTAGATAGCATAGATTCTACTTGAAGGGAACATCATGGTTTTTATGTTAAATGCCAGTGTTTAAAATACACCACAAATCATCACCCTTTGCAACTGTTCAGATTTACAGCCAAATTTCTAAATGTCTACCTACAAATGTGTGAAGAGGTTATGTCACTTTGCAGAAGATTTGAAGGCGGCTTGTCTAAGAGCTGCCGGATCCTGGAGTCAGAACCAAGCCTTCAGGTCAGGAGACTTGTAGCTGTGACATACATGAAAATCACACAGAGTCAGAGAGTAGCCTTCACTCTCAGCACAATCCCTCAGTCCCAAGAAGCTTCCTGGACCCCTCTAGTGCAAGGGTACAGGTCAGAACAATCTGCGGGCCATTAAAAACATACCTAGTGTTACATGAAAAAGTAATGCTTGGAGCACTCCAGGCAGAAAAGTACAGTTCTTACTACCTTTGCTGGCGTCCTCTGAAGAATCCAGGAATGCAGAAAATGAAGAGGAAGCATAAAGCCATTTGACGAAATCTTGTTGAATACCATTTTTGTGGTTTGTTAAATAAGTATATGATTTGACGAGATGTCAAAGTCTATAATTATTAAAATATAAATACATAGGGTAACAGTTAAGAAAGTAAATAATCTTTAAAATAATTCACACAAACACACACAAGAAAAGTCAGGCAGTGGTGGCACATTTCTTTAGTTCCAGCAATTGGTAGACAGAGGCAGGTCGATCTCTTTGAGTTCAAGGCCAGCCTGATCTGCAAAGTGAGTTCTAAGACAAAAAACCCTGGTTTAAAAAAAAAAGGGAGGGGGAGAATTTAGTTGTCAATGGTGGTAATTTGCAGTGTGTGTTTCCACCATGTCCTCAGTGGTACACACTTGATTATGTAATGAATCTCACAGCTGGTTTAGTTTGTTTGGTCTCTTGTCATCAATGCTCCTGCTTCTCCAGAACTTGATCATCTTCTACCTGAGCATTTTGCATCTTTTAATGTCCCTTAGTTAGCCCTGCCCCCGTCCTCCATGTCCCACCCCCAAACTGCTTTTGGCAACCAGTGTTGACTCTTAGTTGCTTTTACTCTTTCACTTTTCCATGTACAGGAAACCATACAGCAAGAGAATTGTCTCGTGATCTTGAGACATTGATTTCAGGGTTATTGTGGTGGGTATTTATCAGAATAACGGCCTCAGATGAATCATGAAATATACCAGAGTATACATCCTAGCACTGACTCCGATTAGCTGTGGTATCATAGATACTTAAGGCTCTTTGAGTCTGTTTCGAGACAGTGGTACCTGTTCGAAGGAATGTTTTGTAGATCAGAGTACATGTGTAGCAATTCTCAGCTCCATTCCTCTGCCTTTACCTCCACCTATATTCTTACTCATTTTTTCTGTGAACCTGTGTTTGATTTGTTCCATGGTGTTTTCTTCCACTCAGGTGTTCACGTTTCTGCTGTCTTTAAACTTTCCTTCTGGCATCCTGGCTTTAAGTCCAGGAATTTCTAGATGCTGGGGGAGGAGGATGAACTAACCTTAAGGAACTACTGAGTGCTCTTGAGAGCATCAAGAATTATTTTAGGAAGTGAAATGTGCTTTTGGTTTTTGAGTCCTGTCTGTGATTTTTGTCTTGGATACTTGTATTGTTATCTGATATTTATTCAGCAAGCACCCCCTTTTTTAAGATCTGAAAGTTAATTTCCATCAAATGGATGTGGTTTTCAGCATGAATAATGACCCTGTGTCAATCATGATGGGAAAACATCCTTTGGTTGTCATGTATTCCCTATCAACACTGGTTCTGTTTCTCAGTTGATGTCGTAGAAGATTTATATCTGTTCTGGTAAAACTCAGCTGTCAAAGACCTCAAGTGCTCTGCTGTAAATGTTGGCAGAAATCTTGCAGCTGTATCTCTCATTTTGGCATTGTGTTAATATATTATGTCCAGGGTACTCAACTGTTACACATTTTGGAGCTGTGGACTTGAAATGCAGCTGGGGACTGGCACTGGGAACATAGATCAGCAGAAAAAAGACTGGTCTGATAACAAATGCAACTTTGTATTATTGGGATCCTTTGAGACTCAAGAAAATCAGAAGGAGTTTGTAGAACCCCTTGGAATCTTCCTACTCCTTTTCCTGTTGCAACTATGCACCAGAGATGCAATAATATTTAAAGGAAAGAGATTCATTGAGCTCAGTTTTTGGAGGCCCAACATTCAAACAGCATGATTCTAGTTCTGAGTCCACTTTCCCATCACTGCATCATATGTTGGTGTATACCACCATGGCAGAATCAATCACCTGTGAGATGGAGAGGTCACGTGGTGAAGCAGGAAATCAGAGAAGGATTGAGGAAGGACAAAGCTTGCTTCTTTGTAACAAACCACTAGTGTAGTTTACCCAGGATGTCTTCAGAGTGGCAGCATTGCCTTCCTCTGTATGGTTTCCCCTCCCCAAGGCTGCTACACAGAGGACCATGCTCTTAACACTAACCCATGAAGCAGCTGGAGACAGGGGTCAGTCCATTTTCACATCAAAGCAAGCTGCTCACAGTCTACTCATGGTGATGAGGAGCCATAGGACGTTGTTTAAATAAATCATGGAATTCAAATAGCACTGGTAAGCTGAGGAGTCAAGGGAGACAGGAGCCTAAAATGCCCTGCTTTCTCATTCAACAGTACTTGAACTTGAGTGTACAACCTTTCCCTAGGCCCTCTCCAGCTTCAAGCTCTGATCAATGCTTTAAGACCAGTTTGACTTCAAAGAGGCTGTTCTAAGAATGCCCTCTTATGTTTTGGATTTTTTTACTTTGCATATGTTTTTGCATGTGTATGTGCATTCACGTATGTGTATAGGGGCACATATATAG
>LOEQ01000393.1:80476-92156 GCA_001685075.1 Bramus lutescens
ACAATTGGTGTGTTGTTATTTCGGGGTATAAGCGGGAGCCGGACAGGACGAAAACCAGGGCCCGCTCCCCTCATCACTACAGGCAGTGGCACCAGGATTTATCCCTACTGCTTGTACTGACTTTTTTGGAACCTAGTCTCTTTGGATGTATATCTTGCTCAGCTTAGATATAGTAGGGAGGGCCTTGGACCTTCCCCAAAGCAATGTGCCTTACCCTCTCTGAGAAGTGGGTGGGTGGGGGCTAGGTGAAGAGAAGGGGAGTAGGGAAGGGAATGGGAACTGGGATTGGTATGTAAAATGAAAAATATTGTTTTTTTAAAAAAATAAATTAAAAAAATAACTATAACTTATAAGCATTCCTGTCCAGGAGTTTTCAGATGCAACATCTGAGGCAGTCCACCTTTTCAGGTAACTTTTTAAATATGATATACGTATACATTTTCCTTTTCTTTGAAATTTAACAAAGAAAATATTAAATGCAAGAATCCTATTGTGAGGATTATGGAATTTTCTATTGATTTAAGGAAAGACTGTTTATGTAGGTGCTAAAGAATTGTTTTTGCACAAATGCATCCTCTTCTCTCCTATACGTGTGTTCTGGAGAATGTTCACTCTAGAGACACACTACAAAACTCTGGGCATAACTACCATGATTGAACAGTTTGGCAAGACACACTTTTTCATTTATCTTGATTTCTAAAAGAACTTACATTGGCTGCAAACCACCAAAGAAACTGCCCTGATATTAAGTGTGGCAAAAGAAATAGAAGTGAAGAGTTGGTGGATATTTACACGAGTATCAGTTTCACATTTCTGGCTCAGACTTCCTTCTTACATAAAGTGCAAGATGGCTTTGGTTGGCAACAACTTGAAATCTTTTGGCTTATAAACTAGCACAGTTTTACCTGGAGCAAGTCTGTGATATTCTCACTGTGTTCTGATGTTTAGTGTTCCTTTTTTTCCCCATAATATGGCTTTGGTGGCAGATGGCAACATTTTGATTTTATTGAATTTGGCAAATTCTCGTAAGAATCCTCAAATTTTTTAATATTTGCATGTGAAAATATTACAGATTTTTCTATCAGTCTGCCAAAGTGGCAGAGACGAAATTTTCTGGATTTTTCTAATCTCACTCCGTTATTGTTTCAGTTTCAAATGAGGTATCTAGGAGAAAAGATGAAATAAAATTTACAAACCACGAGTGTAATTTTAAGTTCCTAAAAGCTTAGCCTGTCACTTAACAGCCAAGAAGTACATTCTGAAAGGGAGCGCCCAGTGTTTTCGTGCTCAGCCCCCAAGGGTCTACCCCACCATCCACATTAAACAGCTGTACGTAAGGTTCCTTCTGAGCACTCAAAAGGAGGTACCTAGTCGGACAATGTTTTGAGTCATGTGACTCTCCAGTTCTCTCTCTACAAATACTGGTTCTAAGAAAGCTCAGTAAACTAGCATCTAGACAGTGAGTGAGAACTCTGGTAAGGAGGACCAAACCAGGCAGACCAGATATTTTTCCAAATTCAGCTTTCAGCAACCTGGTATCATGTGGCTGTATTACACTCTATTGTTAATGAGTATCAGGCTAATCACCTGCTCTACTAACCCTGAGACTGGAATTAATACATAATCAGGTTTAGAGTTGGGGGCCCTGATTTCTGCTACCACAAACTCATTAAAATTGCAAAAGCAACATTATTTTTGGAAAGCCTCGAGCAAGTGTGTGGACCTCATGCAATTAGTCACTTTTGTGATGAGGCATACTAACAGATGGACTTGTTCCTCCATCATCAGATTGCTGATTACATTAAAATTTCATTATTGGTGTTTTCTTGGGCATCTCTGTGAACGTTTCATGGCTCCCCCTTTTCAGAGAAGGTCCCCAACCTAGCTACTGACCTTTGCTGTGTTCCTGCAGGTGGTGAGATCTTTAGAAAGAAAAAGCTTGTTTACACCAAGCTGAGCTTGGCTCTGCTGCTTTGACACTGTGGGGCTGCTCTTTCTGTTCATAAAGAGACTACTACTGCATGTGTTGTTGTGGTTTGGTGCTCCCTGCTCTATTGTGTGGCTTCCTGGTAGTTTGAACAAACAGTATCTGTATATTTATTAGTGATCACTTTCTTAAAATTGGTCAACATAATAAACATCTTTATATAGCATATTTTTTTTACTTTGATCAAACAGCCCGGAGTTTTCTTATTTTAAATCACATGTAAATTAAGATGTATTAAAAGGATGATGATTAATATCATCTAGGAATACTTATCCATATGGCATAGATGAGCAATAATTTCATCATAAAATCTAATTATTCCCTTCTATTTGTTAGGAAGTGGGTTTAGCTTCTTCTGCATTACTTTAACATGTATTTTGTATTGTATGCAGCATGTCCATTTTGAAAGAAATTTTTGCAAAGAACCAATTCCCATAAAAGAATACAAAGGAATAGCCTTTGGGTGCAGAAGGAAACTCTATGATCAACAAACTCTACTTTCTTAAAAAATCTAGATTAGTAATAGAGAGCATGCCTTCTCTCTTGATACCTTCAAACCCTTTCCTTCATCACATTCCAAGTCATTACACTTAAAAACCCTAAAGACAACCTTCCTTTTGTCTATGGGGATTCCAGCATGTAGCTAGCAAGCAAATCTGTCTCTTGCTGTGTTTACTGCGGCTGGCACCTTGCTCCTTGCTTTGGGCCTTGCTAGGCTTATACTGCAAAGCTCTGTTTGACACCACCCTCCATCTTTGCTTGCCTTTCAGTCCAGGTTCTGAAGCACACAGATGCTTATGCAACACACTTTCCTCCTCAGCACTGACATGACTCTGCCTTCTGGGTGAAGTCTCGCTGGAAGTCTCACCCTCTCACCCTCCTCAGCACTGATGTGGCTCCATCTCCTGAGTGAAGTCTCACCAAAACCTCACCCCCCACTCCCCGGCCTGACTTCTGCTTCCCTCCAACCCACCCATTCTTTCCCATCTTAGGTTCTTACCTCGTGGCTTGTCAGCCGGAGTATGGTTTCTTTTTGATGGTGATAATTCTTGTCAGTCACAGTGGCCCCGTGAATGGCGACCTGTTAGCTCACCTGACCTCTGGTCCACCCTCACTTTTATATGCCCACAGTAGGGAACTGAAAAGAAGATTCCTTGTCCTCACCCAGGGCTATCTGCTTGTCATGTCATATCCACACTCAAAGGTGCAGTGTGAAGTTTTTTAAGCCCCTTGATCCTGTAGCAGTGTTATGGTCTCAGTGCCTGAAATTCTCGCTGTCTGTGACTGGTGTCTCCCTTCCCTTTCCCTCAAAGCCTGTGAGCTCTTGGCTAGAGTTACACTCAGTATCTGGGTCACTGAACGGTCTCATGTTGATGCATCACTTGACCCCTACAGTGGGGTACTATCTTGAGTCTATTAATGAAATATCCATTAGAGCATTCCGTTATAAGGAGAATACTGATGAACAAAAATAGATATGCACATAATACCATTGTCTTACACTTGGGACCTTCCATCATTCCTGCATGAGAGAGATATGCTGGAGTATTATAAATGTGCTTGATAACAGCCAGTATCTCCTTCTTACTGTCTCAGCCCACTACCTGGCTAAACATAGTCTAAGTTACATCATACAGTCCACTTTCTATGACAAATTTTCTTCCACCAATTCTAAATAATGCGGCATTATATCCTGTCTTGCCCATGTGGAACATTGTTAGAGCAGCGGAAGCACTATAGGCTATACAAACTCCTCTGAATTCACATGGAAATTTTTGGTGTGCATGGGAAACACTTCCAAATTGTAAGATGGAATCTTAACACTGCTAAAGCTATTATAGTACCATTTTAATAGGGTACATTGTCCCAAACAGACATCTTTGAAACATACGTAGGATTTTTTATTTAACCAAAGATACAACTGTGTGTGTCTACGCTTAAAATATTTCCACCTACATGGCTTGCTTTTCAGTGTGGTTTATGTAAATAAGTACTAACAAGCAATAGCTAAAACTCTCTGCAGACATATGCTATTTTCATGGTTAAAGGGCACGAATGGAGTTTTCTTAGAAAAATGTGTTATTTATACATTATACCTGTCTGGCTAGTTTTTTAAGTTTAGCTTGGTTTTCTCTCCTTCACACAAGCTAGAGTCATCCTAGAAGAAGGAAAGTCAATTAAGGATACTGTAGAGACCACCAGCTTGGACTATAGGCAGGCTTGTGGGGCATCTTCTTGTGAGTGCTATGATGGGGCCTGCCCCTGTGAGTGGTTGCCGCTCTTCCATGGTGGTCCTGAGTGGAATAAGAGAGCAGGCTGAGCAAGCTATAGTAGAGAGCTGTGCTCCTCCATGGCATCTGTACCAGTTCCTCCAGGTTCCTGCCTTGACATCCTACCCCGAGTTCCCTGAATGATGGACTACAAGCTGTAAGATCAAATCAACCCTTTTTTCCCTAAGTTGTTTTTAGTCATGGTGTGTATTACAATTGTAGAAACCCTAACTAAAACTTTGTCTTTTTTCTCCCTCCACTCCTCACAGTCCTGTCCCATTCCTTTTCCCCCTATCAACTCCTCCTCTGTTTCCCATCAGGAAAAAAAAAAAAAGCAGGACTCCCAGGGATATCCACCTAACATCGCCTGATAAGATACAATAAGGCTGGGCACAAACTGTCGTATCATAGCTGTATATGGCAACCCAGTCAGAGGAAAAGTATCCCAAGGGCAGACAAAAGAGGCACATATACCTCCCACTCCCACTGTTGGGAGTTCCACAAGAACACCCAGCTATGCAACCACAACATACATACAGCAGACCTAGCTCAGATCCATACAGGGACTGTATTGCTTCAGTTTCTGTGAGCCCCTACGAGCACTGCTTAGTTGACTCAATGGTCCATGTTCTTGTGATGTTCTTGATTCCTCTGGTTCCTACAGTCTTTCCTTACCCTCTCCTGTGGGGTTCTCCTGGCTCTCCCTAGTGTTTTGACTGTGGGTCTCTGCAACTGCCTTCATTGGTTCCTGGATGATGCCCCTCTGATGACAATTGGGCTAGGTACCGATATATGAGTATAGCAGAATATCAATAGGACTTTTTCAAAAAGATATAAAAAGATGCTGAGTCTGGCTTTGCCACAAGGTCAGTAAACTACTCTGGAAATATATATATGAGACAGAGAGAGACAGAGACAGAGAGAGAGACAGAGAATGACTAACAAAATTAGATTAAGCAATTTACAGTTTTTAATTCATCCAAAGTTATGAACATATAAAACACATTTGATTGATTAATGTTTATGCAATTAATTCACAATATTAAAATGGAAATTGAGTCTACGATGATATTTAAGGTCATCAGTCATCAATCTGATTACAGGGGAAGGCCAGTACAATTACCCTCTCCACTACTGCTTAGGGTCTTCTCTAGGGATATCTTTGTAGATTTCTGGGAACTTCCCTAGTGTGAGATTTCTCACTAGCAACATAATGGCTCCCTTATGATATCTTTTTCTTTGCTCTTCCTCTCTGTCCCTCCCCCATATGGGCCATCCTCTTCTCTCATGTTCTTCCCACTTCCCTGTTTCCCTTCTGGCTTTCCTTTTCCCCCAACACTCCCAATTTTTTCAGGAGATCTTGTCTATTTCCCCTTCCCAGGGGTATCAATGCATGTCTCTGTTAGGGTTTGCCTTGTTACCTAGCTTCTCTGAGATCACGGACTATAGGCTGGTGATGCTTTGCTTTACGTCTAATATCCACTTATGAGTGAGTACATACCATGTTTGTCTTGCTGGGTCTGGGCTATCTCACTCAGGATGTTTTTTTTTTCTAGTTCCATACATTCGCTGCAAATTTCAAAATGCCATTATTGTTTACTGCTTAGTAGTACTCAGTTGTGTAAATGTACCACATTCTCTTTATCCATTCTTCAGTTGAGGGCAATCTAGGTTCTTTCCAGGGTCTGGATATTATGAATAATGCTGCTATGAACATAGTTGAGCAAATGTCCTTGTGGTGTGAATGTGCATTCTTTGGGTATATTCCCAAGAGTGGTATCACTGGGCCTTGAGGTAGATTGAATCCCAGTTTTCGAAGAAACTCCTATACTGGTTTCCAAAGTAGCTGCACAAGTTTCCACTCCCACCAGCAATGGAGGAGTGTTCCCCTTACTCTGCATTCTCTCCAGCATAAGCTATCAACAGTGTTCTTGTTCTTAACCATTCTGACCAGTGAAAGTTGGTTATCTCAGAGTCATTTGGATTTGCATTTCCCTGATGGCTAAGGATGTTGAAATATTCCTTAAGTGTCTTTCGGGCATTTGAGAGTCTTTTGTTAAGAATTCTCTGATTAGATTGGTATCCCATTTTTTGATTGGATTATTTGATATTTTGATGTCTAAATTCTTGAGTTCTTTTTATATTTTCGAGATCAATCCTCTGTCAGATGTGGGGTTGGTGAAGATCTTTTCCCATTCAGTAGGCTGCCATTTTGTCTTATGGACTGTGTCCTTTGCCTTACAGAAGTTTCTCAGTTTCAGCAGGTCCCACTTATTATTGTTGTTTTCAGTGTCTGTGCTATCGGGTTTTATTTAGGAAGTAGTCTCCTGTGCCAATACATTTAAGGGTATATCCCAATTTCTCTTCTCTTCTATGAGGTTCAGTTTAGCTGGATTTATATTGAGGTCTTTGATCCACTTGGACTTGAGATTTGTGCATGGGGATAGATATGGATCTATTTTTATTCTTCTACATGTTAACATCCAGTTATGCCAGCACCATTTGTCAATATGCTTTCTTTTTCCATTGTATAATTTAAGCTTCTATGTCAAAACTCAGGTGTTCATAGATGTGTGGATTAAGATCAGTCTTTTATTTATTTCCATTGGTCATTCTGTCTGTTTTTTTGCCAGTACCAAGCTGTTTTCATTACTGTAGCTCTACAATAGAGCTTGATGTCAGGGATGGTGATGCCTCCCAAAGTTCTTTTATTGTACAGGATTGTTTTGGCTATTTCAGGTTTTTTTTTGTTTATCCATATGAAGTTAAGTATTGTTCTTTCAAAGTCTGTGAAGAATTGTGTTAAGACTTTGATGGTGATTGCATTGACTCTTAGATTGCTTTTGGTAAGATTGCCATTTTTATTATGTTGATCCTATCTATTCAAGAGCATAAGAGATCTTTCCATTTTCTGATATCTTCTTCAATTTCTTTCTTCAAAGACTTAAAGTTCTTGTCATACAGGTCTTCCAGTTTTTGATTAGTGTTACCCCAAGATGTGATTTGTGGCTATTGTAAAGGGTGCTGTTTATCTGATTTCTTTCTCATCCCTGTTATAATTTATATATAGGAGGGCTACTGATTTTTTTTGAGTTAATCTTGTATCCTGTGACATTACTGAAGGTGTTTATCAACTGTACAGTTCCCTGGTAGAATTTTTTGGGTCACATATGTAAACTATCATATTATCTGCAAATAGTGAATTCTTGATTTCTTCCTTTCCAATTTGTATTCTCTTGATCTCCTTTTGTTGTCTTCTTGCTCTAGCTAGAACTTCAAGTACTATATTGAACAGATATGAAGAACGTGGACTGTGTTGTCTTGTTACTGATTTTATTGGAATCTCTTTAAGTTTCTCTCCATTTAATTTGATGTTGGCTCTTGGTTTACTGTATATTGCTTTTATTATGTTAAGACTCATTCCTTGTATCACTGATCTCTCCCAGACCTTTATCATGATGGGGTGTTAAATTTTGACAAATGCTTGTTCAGCATCTAATGAAATGATCATATGGTTTTTTTTTCTTTCAGTTTATTTATATGGTAGATTACATGGACAGATTTTTGTATGTTGAACCATCCCTATATCTCTGGAATAAAGTCAACTTGATCATGTTGGATGATTTTTTTCTTTATTCTTGGATTCAGTTTGCTGGTATTTTATTGAGTATATTGTATCAATGTTCATGAGGGAGATTGGTCTATAATTTTCTTTCTTAGCTGAATCTTTGTGTGGTTTGGATATCAACATAATTGTAGCCTCATCAAAAGAGTTTGACAATGTTCCTTCTGTTTTTATTATGTGGAACGATTTGAAGAGTATTGGTATTAGTTCTTCTTTTATGTTCTGGTAGAATTATGTGATGAAACTGTTTAGTCCTCAGCTTTTTCTGGTTGGGAGACTTTTGATGACTGCTCCTTTTTCCTTAGGAGTTATAGATATATTTTACTTGTCCATCTGGTCTTGATTTTTTTAATTAAATCATTGCTTGCCCCATTAGCTCTAGCTTCTTTTTTATTGATTTTTATTGAGCTCTACATTTTTCTCTGCTCCCTTTTTTGCCTCTCCCCTCCCCTTCAACCCTCTCCCAATATCCACATGCTCCCAATTTACTCAGGAGAGCTTGTCTTTTTCTACTACCTGTGTAGGTTAGATCTATGTATGTTTCTCTTAGGGTCCTCATTGTTGTCTAGGTTCTCCAGGATTGTGGTTTGTGGGCTGTTTTGCTTTGCATTATGTTTAATTTAATTTTGGTATGTGCTACCTATCCAGAAAATTGTCCATTTCTTTTAGATTTTTCCAATTTTTGGAGTACAGGTTTTTGAAGTATAACCTAATGATTTTTTGGATTTCTTTAGTGTTTGTTGTTATGTTCCCCTCTTCATTTCTGATTTTGTTAATTTGGATATTCTCTCTCTTCCTTTCAGTTATTTTGGATGAGGATTTGTCTATCTTGTTGATTTTCTCAAAGAACCTCCTCTTTGCTTCATTGATTCTTTGTATTTCTTTGTTTCCATTTTATTGATTTCAATTCTCAGTTTGAATATTTCCTCTCATCTACTCCTCCTGATTGAATCTGTTTCTTTTTGTTTTAGATCTTTCTGGTGTGCTGTTAAGTGTCTAGTGTGAGATTTCTCCACTTTCTTTATGTAGACATTTAGTGCTATAAACTTTCCTCTTTGCACTGCTTTCATAGTGTCCCATAGGTTTGGGTATGTTGTACATTCATTTTCAATGACTTCTAGGAAGTCTTACTTTCTTTCCTTATTTCTTCCTTTACCCAGGGGTGATTCAATTGAACATTGTTCAATTTCTATGAGTTTGTAGGCTTTCTGAAATTAATGTAGTTGTTGAGTTCTAACTTTAAGCCATAGTGATCTGATAAGATACAGGAGGTTATTCCAATTCTTTTTTGTATCTGTTGAGTTTTGCTTTGTTACCTAGTACGTGATTGATTTTAAAGAAGGTTCCATGAGGTACGGAGATGAAAGTATATTCTTTTATGTTTGAGTAAAATGTTTTATAGTGTGTTTAGTTTGATGTACAATTTCAGCCTTAGTAATTTTTCTTAGACATTTATGGGTACTCTTGTATTTGGGGCATAAATTTTAAGAACTGAGACTTCATCTTGATGGATTTTTTCCTGTGATGAATATCAAGTGTCCTTCTTCATTCATCTCTTTTGATTGATTTTAGTTTGAAGTACATTTTGTTAGATATTAGGATAGCTACATCCACTTGTTTCTTAGGTCCATTTGATTGGAAAATCTTTTTCCAACCCTTTACTCTGAGGTAATGTCTGTCTTTGTGGTTGAGGTGTATTTCTTGTATGAAGCAGAAGAATGGATCCTGTTTTTTTTTTATCCATTCTCTTAGTCTTTGTCTTTTTATAGGTGGATTGAGTCCATTAATATTAAGAGATATTAATGACCAGTGATTGTTAATTCCTGTTATTTTTCAGTGTAGTATTTTTGTGATTTTTTTTATGGGTGTTCCTTTTCTTGGGGGTTTGCCAGTGTGAGATTATCTGTTGTTTGTGTTTTTGTGGGTGCAACTAACTGCCTTGGCTTGCTGTTTTCATTCTAGTACTTTATATAAGGATGTATTTGTGGATAGGTATTGTTTAAATGTTGTTTGGTCATAGAATATCTTGTTTTCTCTGTCCATGTTGATTAAAAGCTTTGCTGGATATAGTAGACTGGGCTTGCATCTGTGGTCTCTTAGTATCAGAGTTTCCATTGAGAAGTTGGGTGTAATTCTGATAGGTCTGCCTTTGTATGTTACTTGGCCTTTTTCCTTTGAATCTCTTAATATTCTTTCTTTATTCTGTATGCTTATTGCTTTAATTATTATATGGTAAAAGGACTTATTTTTGGTTCAGTCTATTTGGTGTTCTCTAAGTATGTTGTACCTTCACAGGCATTTCTTCTTTAGGCTGGGAAATTTTTCTTCTATGATTTTGTTGAATATATTTTCTGTGCCTTTGAGCTGGAGTTCTTCTCCTTTTTCTATGCCCATGATTCTTAGGTTTTCTCTTTTCATGTTGTTCCTTTTATGTTAAGAATTTTTTCGATTTTTCATTTTCTGTGGCTGATGAATCTATTTCCTCTATTTATCATATCTTCAATTTCTGAGATTCTCTCTTCCAACTTTTGTATTCTGTTCATTATGCTTGTATCTGTAGTTCCTGTTCATTTACCCAGCTTTTCCTTTTCAAGAATTCCCTCAGTTCGTGTTTTCTTTATTGCCTGTATTTTGATTTTCAAGTCTTTAACTGTATGCTTCACTGTTTAACTTTTTTGCTTTCTTCAAGAAATTTATTGACTTCTTCCATTTTTTTGTTTGTGTTTTCCTCCATTTCCTTAAGGGTCTTTTATTTCCTCTTTGATGGTCTCTATTTCACTTGCTCCCTAGATTTGGGAAATAACCAGGTCAGCTTAAAGATAGACAATTATATTTTTAATTGTTATAAGGGGAAATTCACGCCACAAGAATGGGAGGTCCGAGTTCCGCTGTGTCCAGCAGGAATCACCCAGAGAGAGCGTGCACCTGGTCCATCCCAGTTTTCTTCCTGGGCTCTAGGTAGCCATGCCTTGCCTAAGCTCCGCTTTTTAAAGGTGATTTGTTAACAGAGCTTCCCCCATCACCTCCCTCTTTTGTATAAACAAGATCGATCCAAACCCAATACAACTATATACAATAGGAACACATACCAAATATAAAATTACAAACAATGTAAGTAATATTAAACAAGGAACACATAACAAAAGTTTTACTAAACATTCTGTTTTAAGGAGTCTAAATCTTGCATCAGAATTAAGCTTGGCTAAATCATGAGGAAGGTCACTATGACTATCTAATCTTCAAAGATCTTAGAAGGTAAACCATATTATTTAAGTAAGCAGGAAGTGCAGTCAAGCAACTTCCAAAATGTGCAACAAGTGATAGAGACAACCGGCTACCTGGGCAATCACCCAAAGTCTCATTTGCAACGTTGAAGCAGCCTACTTTGGCTAAGGCCTAAAATGACTGACAGACCATTTTTTAAAGGTAAGAAACTTTTCAAAACTATCTTACCCTGTCTTGGTGGGATTTGACAATCCTGTTTTATCCATTTACAGATACTATGTATCTTTGTCAGTGGTTGACACATGGGCATTTCTTTGCTCAAAGGCCATTTCTGCTAAGTACAAAACAAGCTCCAGGTGGAGTGTCTTCGGTGCCCAATATTTGCTTAGGAGATCGGTGCTGCCAAGAGCAATTATGTCTCATTTCAAAGAACTCTAAGTTATTTAAATGCCATTTTTATAGTTCTTTGAAGTGGCTAAAGATTATCTATCCTTTTCGGCCTCGGCCTCCTGCTTCCCCACACTGCCTGAGCTACCGCAAGGGCAGAAAAAAACTAGACCCCGAAATCAGCCA
>LOEQ01000393.1:105777-118316 GCA_001685075.1 Bramus lutescens
CTAAATATAACCCCAGTAGCACAGACACTGAGAGAAACAATTAATAAATGGGAGACCTCCTGAAACTGAGAAGGTTCTGTAAAGGAAAGGACTCGGTCAACAAGGCAAAATGGCAGCCTACAGAATGGGAAAAGATCTTCACCAACCCTACATTGGACAGAGCGCTGATATCCAAACTATACAAAGAAATCAATAAATTTGTGATCAAAAGAACAAATAATCCAATTTAAAAATTGGGTATTGACCTAAACAGAAAACTCTCAACAAAGGAATCTAAAATGGCTGAAAGGAAATGCTCACTCAACATGCTTAATCAGCAGAGAAATATAAGTCAAAACAACTCTGAGATTCCATCTTACACTTGTAAGAATGGTCAAGATCAAAACACTGATGACAGCTTATGCTGGAAAGGATGTGAGGTAAAAGGAACACTCCTCCATTGCTGGTGGGAGTGCAAGCTGGTACAGCTGCTTGGATATCAGTATGGTGATTTCTCAGAAAATCAGGAAACAACCTACCTCAAGACTCAATAATACCACTTTGGGGTATATGCCCAAAGGACGTTCAATCATACCATGAGGACATGTGCTCAGCTATATTCAAAAAGCATTGTTTGTTATACCCAGAACCTGGAAATAACCTAAATGCCCCTAGACTGAAGAATGGATAAGGAAAATGTGGTACACTTACACAGCGGAGTACCACACAGCAGAAAAAAAATAATGACATCTTGAAATTTATGGGCAAATGAATGGATCTTTTAAACATAATATTGAATGAGGTAACTCAGACCCAGAAAGACAAATATCATATGTACTCACTCATAAGTGGCTTTTATACATAAAGCAAAGAAAGTCACAATCCCAGAGAACTTAGACAACAAAGAAGAACCTAAGAGAGACATACATGGATCTAATATGCATGGGAAGTAGAAGACAAGATCTCCTGAGTAAATTGGGAGCATGGGACCATGGGACAGGGTATAAGGGAAAGGAGAGGCAGGGAGGGAGCAGAGAAAAATAATAGCTCAATAAAAACAATAAAAAAATTTTAAAAAGAGATATTTAATTTTTCACAATAAAACTTCCCTTCTATAAGTACCCTTTTCTTAGAGATTTTCATAAAACTGCCTTAATTACTTGTATTAATCAAGGGTCCTGCACTAGACAGTTTTAAAATTCAGCTTGTGATTTTAGAAGTGATAGTCCATGGTCTGCTGGCTCCATTGCTGTGTGGGTATGCTGGGTGGAGGGGTGCAGAGGATCATGGCAGTGATGACACAGTGGAGTAGAGCTATCCAATTCCTGGCAGCTGGGAAGTGAAGAAGAGTCTGAGCTGCCATGAACATCCCCAGTGCCCTCCAGGTCCTATGTCTTAATATCCCATTCAATGTGAACTGAAAATAGATCAAGTCAAAGAAGTTTGCACCCTTATGACCCAGCCACTTCTCAGTGAAGCCACCAAATGGAGACCAAGCCTTCCTAAGTACACATTTTGGGACGATTTCATATCCAAAGCACAACAGATGACATGTTTTAAAATACTTATGTTTAACATTTTATGAAAGCATTATGTTTATTATTATTTATAAATTCTTGATGTATTTCTGCTCATAATTTTCAGAATGAGAATTCTCATATTAAATTTAATTCCAGTTTTAGAGTTTATCGCATTATTCAGTTAAAGGGTTAATGCTTTTCATTTGTATTAGTGAAGTCACGGATATAGGAATAGTTTTGAATTTTGTCAAAGATAAAGACAGAGACAGAGAGAGAGGAGAAATTGGAAATGGCACAAACCTTTTGAAACCTCAAAGTCCACTCCTTGTGATATGCTTCCTCTAGCAGACCTCCTAATCCTTCCTAAACAGTTCCACTAATTGGGGCCCAAGACCATTCTCCTTCAAACTATTGTACCCACACTGGGTTCTCTGCTAGAGAAATAAGTTCCCTCAACCTATGAGCCATTTCTCCAGCCTATAAATAGATTTAACTTTTTAACCAAATGAGACTGAGTGATAAAAATTTAAATTCCTTTTGATATCACAGTTAAATTACAGACACCTTGAAATTTTAAAACCTCCAAAAGAAATACAAGTCCATGTTTATAGAATCTCTAATAAGGGAAGGGTATCAAAATGATAAATTTCATAATTGAGATTACTGGACTGGTAGTCTAGTGTTTTTATACTAGTTGTTTTCAAAGGCATAAACAGGAAGTACGTAGAAAACAGTGGGTGGAATGATTTCCTGAGATTCTGTAGTGCTGCCAGTACACCTAGGTGTTCACTTCCCATACACTTAAATACTGTGTTTTTTTCTCCTTCCTTTCTCTTTTTAAACATTGTAAATTCATTTTTTATTTTTTACCATTTCAGACATGCACAATGCACTGTGAACATATCTATGCCCATTATCCTCTCTTCATCTACTCCTGCAGACATTCTGCCTTTTTCATCCCAGCTCATATACATTAACACTTTGTTTTCTTCTGTCTGTAGCCACCGCTGCAGAGTGTTTCTGATGACATTATTCGTGCCATATCTGAGAAATAACATTGAAAGCCACTCGTCTGCATCGCCCAGCCCTTACCAACATCCCCACTCTTTAAGTGATGTTCGCTGAGCTTGGTGGGAGTGATATACAAGTCCTGCTTAGGGCCTTCAACAGTAACTCTTAACACTTTGAGCAGTTCTGAGTCTCTTTTAACTCCTGTCCACTGCTAAAGGAAGCTTCTCTGACCAATGTGGGAGCAGCACTAGTTTAAGGTTATCAATATAAATATCTAGAAGACCATTTGACTGATACTTAGTTTGTTAATCATGCATTTGTTATATATTTATAACATGAATTCTAATTAAGAAATTTGAATGACTCTGATGCAACCATTTTACTGCTCATGATTTTTTAACATACTCCAAACGCAGAGGTTAGTGATATTTGAGGACCTTTCAGATTCCAGGTGTAAATTAGTTCTGCAGCTATTTAGAGGTCAAGGAAAATTGCCTGATCTTAGGAGTGAAGGACAGGGGTAGTGATAAATAGATGTTACAATATATCGTCAACAAGCTATTCATCATGTCTTGTCTACTAGCCTCTAAGTGCCAAGAGGATAGGAACTTTGGTTGTTGGCATTGCATTATTAGTTGCTACATATCAGCACTTTGTATTATTTTGCATAAATTAAGAGAAACACATTTGCTTTTACTATCTATTATTTCTTAAATTTTTCATATTTTCCATGGTTTTACATCATCTGCACAACTATCATTAGTTGGTAGCCAATTATTCCATAATATACCCATATTTTACATAACCTCTTTATAATAGTAGAAGTAATAATAATAAAAAGTGCTCAAATGTTTGCTGTTATATGGGATGGTATAGTAGATTTAATATGTAGCATTATTTGATTGAATAAATACTGAATGAAAAAGTAGCAATATGTATCTTGGCTCCAGATAGAAATTCCAGTATACTTTAATAGACAATGCATAATTAATGTTAGTTATTTCAGTTGGTGTGTGAACTAAACTGTATTTTCATAGTCAGGAAGTCCTGCTGTCTTTGTAAAGTTGCTTTGTACATGTTTAATTCATTTGAAGATTTACACTCAAGTCTGAATCTCATAAGTAGGGTAGCCATACAAATACAGAAGGGCATTGTATTTTGAATCAAGCAAATTGATTTCAAGTGCAACATATTTTTTATCACTTAATACTAAAAAAGTATTAGAAATATTGGTATTAATTGCTGAAATTGCTGGAAAGTGCCAGTTAAGTAGGAAATAGGGAAATGAATCAGTGAAAATTGAAGATAGACTTACTATCTTCTTGGCTCTTCCTAATCCTTTTTCAAGGGGATGTGGGACACATGGGATTTTAAATCATTCATTTTTCTAGAATCATAAGTATATTCTTATTGCACATATATTCTTAACTTTTATTTTTAATTTTTGTATTGCATTTTATGTGTATGACTGTTTTGCTTGCATGTGTATTTGTGCACTGCAGGAGTTCCTGGTACCTACAGAGACAGAAGAAAGCCTAAGATCCTCTGGAGCTGTAATTATACATAGTTGTGACCTTGAATGTGGGTGCTGGGAATTAAACCTGGGTTCTCTGGAAAGGCAAATCCTATCTTTAGCTATGGAGCCATCTCTCTAGGCCCTTGTTCTTATTTTTCATAGAAGAAGTTATCAAGATGATATCAGTAGTGAGTTGTTAGCATTAAGAAGTACCGTAGAATTCTACAAAACTATTTGCTTACCTCTTTACATTTGCACATTGTAAGTACTTCTTATTTTTATTTTATTTGATGTGAGAGAGGATGATACCTGCCATGGCACATATATTGAACTTAGAGGACAGTTTTCAGAAATTAGTTCTCTCCTTACACCATGATGTGGGTTTCAAGGATTAAACTCGGGTCCTCAGGCTTGTGTGGCAACACTTTGACTCTCTGAGCCATATAACTGATCTTAAAACTGCACGCTTTTAATGGAATTAAAACATCAGTCTTCTGGTCTGTTATCATCAGAACTCCTGATATTCTTGCTTATCAGCTCCTCCCAACCTGAAAGTACATTATTTTTGCTTTTCTCATTTCATAAAATGGTCTTTAGTATTCCCTTTCCTTTACTCAGAAATTATTTGTGTGGATTATTCTTCTACATTACTACAGGGACCTATAATATAATGTTTATTGCCTACCAGACTCTAACCTAATTATCGGACTGGTTTGAGATCACAAATACCAGGTTCTATGATCTTGATTAATAATTCCTTTTTATATGTTGTATCCCTTTGTGTTTATATGAATAATTGCTTATTCTGAAATATATTGAATATATGGGCACCTTTTCTGACTCCCCAAAGATCCTCTCCCTCACCACCGTTACTAGCCTAGTATTATTTCTCTAGTTTTAATGTTTGAATTAATATCAACATATACCTGTGTGTGTAGGTGTGTGCACGCCCATGTGTGTGTGACTTAATATGGTGAATACATTTTGAAAATAACGACAAGTTTTGTTGTGCAAACATCATGTAGTAATACTAAAACAAACTCCATACAGTTGATGCATTTCTGGATTATGTGGCAACATCATCCTGTATGCAGCCTCCTGTTGACCAAATACCACACATCCTGTGATTGTATTGTATACATGTATTTTTATATATCTTCTCATATGTCATGTATTTTTTTATAATATATATTTAAAAATATAGTTTGCATATATCCATTATGTAACATATATGTAATATCAATTATATGTATATTATTTATGCATGTATGCATCTATTGACTCTAATTTATTTGTATGCATATGACAAAAAGGGATGTCTGTTAAAGACTATCTACCAGAAAGTGCAGAACTACCATCACACAGGGCACTGTAAAACTAGCAGGCAGAGAGAAGCTTCCAGATGAGTTTTAGCTTGGTTTATCTATATCTGTCAAGCAAGGTGTATGGTGTCTTTGGCAATAGGGTATTGTCCATCTAGTTCCAGTGGGCAACTAAGAGAAAAGGCAATAAGACAATAACCTGTATTATTCTGGGAACTTCTAGGCTTCCCTGACCAAAAATTTATATAGAGGTGTCCATGCCTGGTACAAGGAGCATCATTATTTAGCTATGAAGTATAACTCTCTTCCAATTATAGTCTTTAACTTACATAATTTAATCAGCTTACAAAACAGTAGATTTCAGTATGGTACCCATAACTCCTTCACTTTGGTTAATCTTCTCATTGCTCTCTGATGTCCTCTATTCCACTACACCGTCCCTGTTGAACCTTTCGACTCCAAGAACTCCCTTCTCTACTTTCATATTGCCTGTGTTCTTCTAGCTCAACTTCCTTAAGACATCCATCTCCTACTAGCTCTTTTCTAGTTTGGCGTCTATGGGTTCCCAAAGCAAAACAGAAATCTAAAGAAATGTTGTTAACAGGAAATTGTTAAAAGGATGAATAAATTCTTATGGAAGAATATTGGTGCCTCCAAGACTATTCATAAATTTTTAATCCTAGCCATAGCACAGTTATCCAAGGATAGCCTTGAAATTGTAACTATCTGATAAAGAATTAAGGAAAACATGTTCTAAGAATCCAAATTTTCCAACCAGACTTCCCAGCTAAACTCAAGACTTGTACTTCCACACAATACAGTGAGAATCCATTTCTATTCTAATTTCATTTTATTTTTTTACCTTTGTTCTACCACAGACCAACTTAATTCAGTAAAATGACAAAAAAAAAGTACAAACAAAGTAAGAACTTGATCTCCTTTTTATAGAAGTCTGAAATAGAGCATAGGCAAGTTTTCCACCCTAATTGAACCCTTCTCTCTGGCCTGTGACTTTACTGTCAATGGAACAGCTTTCATAAAAATGCTTATTTCTCCAGTCATTGCAATAGCTTTTAATATTGGATGCATTTTTGCAGTATTTTCAATGCTATGATAGAAGACAAACACATAACATTTATTCAGTTTTTAACATACTTGTTTTTAAGAGTTAACTAACTTTATAAATGGGAGTTATAAAATAAACATATTAAGCTTCATAAAAATGATAAATTGGTTGTTTTTGACACATACAAGAAAATTGGCATGGTTTGGTGTCTTATTTTTAACAAGAATCTGTATTTTGTTAAACCCTTAATTTTTTTCTCTCATTTTTTGTTCAGTGGTGTTTTGTTCATGCTACGCCAAGTCTCCGTACCTGGTATCTCTCAGAATTTCAAGAAATCTGATAAGATTTTTCAATATCAGCTGTGTGCCAGTTCAGCTTGTTAATAAGCTCAGATGAATTGGTGCATGATAAGATAAGATGACATTAATTAAAAGATAAGCCAAGAAAACATGTTATTTTGTTATGATGATTTGAAAAGCCAGATGTCAACAGACTTATTTCCGTCCTTTAGAGAATGTATTGGGAAATTAGCTGCAGACTGTTCAAATTTTTATGAAACATATTTCATTCTTTTTGAAAGATGCTATAAAAAGTCATATAAAGAAATAGTCTAAGATAATTGTCCTCACTTTTCAAAAAATATAGGCAGTATTTAGTAAAGACTTCCCAAAGGTGGGGGAAGTTCCATGGTATATAAGAACAGCTTTCTGTAAAGCCAATTCTTACATAGATACCCATAGCCATTTTCCCATTCAGAAAAATGTTGTTACATTGTTCATTACAATTGATAAAATAATAGATTTCACTAGAAACTTCCATAGTGCCTTTTCTTAACCTAAATTCATACAGCACCCCATATTTTGTAGATCAGTATGCTAATTTTTGAGCAGCTGAATAACTAGTACAAGCTCTAAAGCTTGCTGTTATTTTCCTTTGGATGGTGCCATCTGTCAGAAACAAAAACAAAGATGAAAATCTCATTGAGTCACAAAAGAGTCTCCATTGCTTAATGTGCCTTTTATAGAGACATGTCTATCCAGGTGGGAAATTAATGCTGCATAATAAAGACATTTTTTTCTTAATTCACTGCAGATGGGGAACTCAAGGTGATTTCAGCACCACCCATCCTCGGCCTGTGGTCAAAGTGAAACTCTTCACAGAAAGCACAGGGGTCCTGGCCCTGGAAGACAAGGAACTGGGAAGGGTGAGTTTTTCTTGTTCCTGCTTGTCCAGGGTATCATGGCATTAGCATGATTCAGAGGAACATAGACAAGTATTTTGCAGGTAAAATTTATGTTCATAAATTATTTAAAATCTGACCAGCAAGATGACTCGGTGGGTGAAAGTACCTAAACCAAGCCTCATGGCCTGAGTTCAATCCCTGTAACCCATATGATGAATCTCCACATGAAGCATGGATGGTCCTAAATCCTCCAAAGGCTCACCATTGCATGTGTTTGCTCCCACACGCACATATGCGTACACATACCCAGAACACACAAAATAATTTAACAAATGGAAAACATATCAGACTGCTTATTTGTAATTTTCCATAAATCCATGTTATAACCATAATCTATTAATCATGACTGTGTGTGTATACATTATAAAATATTGTGATAGGCTTTGGATGCCTAAGAGGTATGCATGAGCTCAGAGTCACCAACTCCATCTCTGGCTGCTGAATATCATCCACCCCATCCCCCTTGTCCCTCATGATGAAATGTCAGTCTCATTTAATGATTCTGTTCAAGGGTTGAAAGACTGTTTTTAAGCAACAAGGCTACCTGCTGTTTATATCTGGAGCACTTAACCAAATTGGAATCCTTCTATAGGGCATTCCTATAGGGCATTTCTCTTTCCTCTCTGCTGCTTTCCCATGGATGTGGTCTTCCTCACATTGCTTTTAACACGGCATCAGTGTGTTTCCCTACACTCACTGCCTTCTATTTGGAATTATATTTATAACCCCTGTGTTCTCCATATGGCATTAAAGGGCTAAGTAGTCTAGTACTTATGAAAGCCCAGTATGGAAGGTGATTTACAGTCTGATGAGGTGGATACGTCCTGAGACATGACACTGTTTTCTGCTGTATGAATCCAGATCTGAAAACAGCCGTTTCAGGTATTTTCAAGAACATAAGCTTTTAGAGATCTTACTTATTTTTCTTTTTTGGTACTGTGGATGACTTTTGCAGGTATAGATATAGATGAACAGCAGCAGCCACCTCTGTTTGGGGATTTCCCCTCTCAGCATCCTGTTTTATTAATTCTTCTATCTCACTCACACTTGGAATTCTTGCAGTTCCAGGTTGCTGCTTCTTTCCATGCACTGGACAGCTAAGCTGAACGTTTTCTTCTTGCAATCATAGAGTCACACGCTTACCCATTCAGTAAAAGTGCCTGTAGCATAATGTACCAGGAGATCTGCAGAGAGTAATCTCATTTTAGGGATTTATGAATCAGAATTGTTCACTTCAACTACAATTACATTCATCTACTTTATCTCCTTACTGTAACTGTGTCTCAGTATTAGGCAGCAGTACTTTGAAACCCAACTTTGTAAGTCATTCTTTGGGTATTTTAATTCATTTTTAGATAATTAAATAACATTTAATCAATTTTTAAGTTGAACACATGTAGTATATTTTTCTATATGATTGTAAATGTGAGATCACAGTTGCACACTCAACTTTAATATTCTAATATCTTAAGCAAAATACTTAGTATTGGGTGCTACCCTGTTCATTTTGTGATATTAATGTCCTCCCTGTCCCCTAGTCAATAAATACCAGAATACAATAATCAGAAATGTCTTAAGACATTGCTAGATGACCCCAGAGGCCCTTATCAAGTCATCCGTTCATGTTGGAAAACCTCTGGTCTTTAGTAATTAATAATCTAAATAGGTTTGAAGATTGCAGATATTATTTGTGTGTCTCTGACTGCCAGAGTTACTTTCCTTCCTTGGAGCTTCAGATTTGCATGCTGAAACTTCTTACAAAGAGAACACACGATTCACATGATCATAAAGGAGTATTCCATACAGGAGTTGTCAGTCAGTGACCTAGAGGTCCCTCCATTTCTCCTTCCCTCATCCTAATATCCCACCTATTTTGGAGGAAGAAACCAACTCTTCATCTTAGTGTAGCCTGATAGGCCTTCATAGTGGCCCTGGAGCAACCATATCAGCAGCCCCTGGATATTAGTTTAAAATGCTCGTTGTCCTACTTTAGATTCACAACCTGGGAAGTGGTGACTGCAGTGCACTTTGACTGTCATTCTTGGTGGCTTGCACGCACACCCAATCTAAAGAAACCGTGCTCGGTGAGCTGACCTCTGTTTCCTTCTTCTGTACGTGATGACCCTCTTGCTATTGTCCATCTGCCTTCACATCTGGCTTTCTTGCTTCCTGTTCAAATATCTGTGCCTCATTCCTGTTTTAGACTTGAGGTCCTCAGATGTGTCGCGTTCTGAGCACACATGAGATATGCCAATGGAAGGTAATCATTGTAAAGTAGGACAGTGCTGGTATCATCTATACACTCATCTAGGTTTAGAAAACTCCTTTCAGACAAAGACCTTAACTTATGTGATGTGAGATTTGTTGTCTACATTATTAAAAATCTACCTGAGAAAAGCTTGTTCTCTTGTTGTTATTGTTGTGGTTTGGTTTGATTTGATTTGGTCTGGGCTGGGTTTTTTTGGAAACAGAGTTTTTCTGTGTAGCCCTCTCTCTACAGTAACTCAAATTCTGAGAGATCTGCCTGCCTCTTAAGTGCTGGGAATAAAGATATGCACCACCATGCCCGGCTAAGAAAAGCTTGTTTTTATACATAAAATTTACTTATACCTGTGTATAATATTTAACTTCAAAAACAAAAAAAAAGATGGAGAATAGATTTATATCACAAGATACCACTGTATATCTACTATAACTACTAAAATATAGAAAAGGTGACCATAAAAAATTCTGGTAAAAATCTAGAGCAGAAACTCATATATCGATGGAGGTAATGCAAAATTGAGAAGCTACGTTCAAAGATCTTGTTGTCTCTTATGTATTAAACATAAGCATATCATATGACTTCCACTTTTAGACATGTACACAAGGCTTATGTATTTTACATTCTCACAAAGACAGTATAAAGGTGGATTGATAACTTGTAGCAATCTATGCATCTATATTATTTTGTGCTAAGACAAATCAAGTTATTAATTCATGCAAACATTAATTCATAAAGATTCTATCCCAAAGGATGATGAAGTATATGGTCTACTGACACTATGAAAAAAAAAGACACAAATCTAAAAGAATGAAAACCCAAGTGCTTGCTAGAGACTAATTGGGAAGTGGTCAGCCATAAAGGGTACCTAGGACTTATAGAGTGGTGGATCAGTTCTGTGTGGTACAAAGGACTGGGTTAATGAATTATATATTTGATAAAATTCCAAAGAACTCTGCATTATGTAGAATGTAGTTTAATTCATACACACTAGTCCCTGTATGCATGTGCATGCTCGCGTGTACACACACACACACACACACACACAGAGAAACAGACAGACAGACACACGTGTACACACATCAACCCATTGTATCAAAAGGATCCCCATGTGGAATAGAAATTGTGGCAACCAAAATTAATTGTATTAAAAATGTAAAAAAAATTAATTCACTTACAAGATTTAAGAGAAAAGACTCTAAGTCACTAAGACAAGAAAAACAACAGGACTCTCACGTGCCCAGAAGTCTGGCCACTGTGGTATCAGTACTTCTCCTAAATCCCACTCACACAGTGACAAACAAAGGCCATGTTCAATATCCATGCCATTCTTTCCTCAAACCCCAACTTAAGTCCAGCCTGCACATGAGAAAGTTTTCAGGCAAAGCCACATTGGGGACAGCGTACAGAAAGATTGGCCAGGACTCTTCAGGATTCTCAAGGTTATAGAAAACGATGCTCATAAAAGATTAGAGAAGAATAAAGATGCATGAAAAATAAATGCAATTTAAGTATGTTCAATTAGCTCTTAAAGCAGAAATTATACTAATTGAAAAACAGCTGATCTCCAGTAGCATCTATAGTTTAGTTGGAGTAATGGACTCTTTTAAACATCTTGCTTTTGATAAATATCCCATAGTAATACAAAATCTTAGCTCTTTAGAAAACTGGCTCAGGTGTATACAAAACTTTTCTGTACTAACTTAACAACTCATGATATTATTAAATTATTCTGTAACATAAACATTAGCTATGGGAAGACATATAATAATATTATTCAATATTTTTGGTAAGTGATTTTGATATGTTATTTATGAACTTGTTTGGTGTGATTCCCAGAAAGAAACCAAGATTGTAAATGAATAGTGTAGGGATCCCATAAACTCACACTTTTGAGTATATATAAATACAGTTCTTAACAAGAAACTAATACTGCATATGAATTTGGTTTCTGAAATCTAGTATCACTAAAGAGACTAGCAATGGTAGTGGACCTGGAGCAGGGGAGTGTGCATCAGTGCCTCTGCCGTCATTGAATTTGGAAAGTAAAAGACAGCATTCTATATCATATTTTTGTCTGCTTTGTTCTGGTGTCTGTCCCAGTAGTTTCACACTTGACGACTATGTTCACAAGTAACTGAAAGGTGAAAACCTTTGAGAAAATGTGTATTCTCTCCATATGGAGATTATTGTCAACAAGTCTATGATACAATTGTCCTTTTCTGAAAAACTGGATCATTTGAATCCATTGTATCCTTTCAGCAGACAGAGAAGAGTGTGTGTAGCTTTGATAGCTTTGAAACAGCTTTAGGATGTAAAGATCTTTAGTTTCCAGACTTACGATCCCTTGTCTGTAAACTGACTGAAGGAAAATAGAGATGCATCTTTTCTTGTTCCAGTGCTCTCTTATTTTAATTATTACCTATAATTACTACTTATTTTACAAACACAATTCAATTTAATCCTCTTGGAGAGTAATGGAAACATTCTCTTTTTAAATAAGAAAAGTAAGAATCTAGATTTATTTGTTTTATGTATAACCCATATAGCTAGATACATGCATGGATGGATGGATGGATGGATGGATGGATGGATGGATGGATGGATGGATGGATGGAT
>LOEQ01000393.1:118488-129170 GCA_001685075.1 Bramus lutescens
GGATGGATGGATGGATGGATGGATGGATGGATGGATGGATGAATGGATGGATGATGGATGATTGGTTGAATTGATGGATGGATGGATGGATGGATGGATGGATGGATGGATGGATGGATGGATGGATGGATGGATGGATGGATGGATGGATGATGGATGACTGGTTGGATATATGGATGGATGATTGGTTGAATTGACGGATGGATGGATGGATGGATGGATGGATGGATGATTGGATGGTTGGTTGAATGGATGGATGGATGGATAATGGATGGATGGATGGATGATGGATGGATGATGGTTGGTTGGATGGATGGATGATATGAAACACAAGAAACACTATGAAGAAGAAAGACTCTAGAAAGAAAAGGGTTGTCAGGATAACTGTCATTAAGGAGGAGAGATAATGCAGAGTTTTGTCACATGTAAGATACAGAATCACACATACACACATGTGATATGAAAGCAAAGCAGGAGTGTTTGGTGGAAAGGGAAGACTAGTGAGAGGGGGAAGAGGAATGTGGGAGGGTGGTGGTTGTGTGCTTACGACCAAAGTATACTGATATACACATGAAAATATCCTAAGAAGTGGACAAGAAGTATCAGAATGTGGATTTCTGACTGCGTAGTGTGTTCTTCATACCAAACATGAAGTAGCTATGACTGAGAGGGTGAATATATTTGATTGTGTTTTATGAACCAAGGTATAGGATGATTTATAATTTCATGATTCAGAAGTCAGGAATCAAAAATTACTTAAGCTGAAATCATTCTGTATGTTATATACATTTTAGCTTTTTTGCTATATCTACATATGTAGAAATGTAGGTATATATTAAACTAAAATTAAACTATTTAATTTGTTGAATGCTATTCTTTGGTACAGATATATTTTGAAAGTTCTATCACAATAAGTTTTTAGTTTTAGAAATATTGATATATGGGACTAGAGCGTAGGCTCAGCAGTTAAGAACATTGGTGGCTATTCCATGGACTCAGGTTCAAGTCTCAGCACCCCATGGCTCATTCTGTCCATAACTCTAGTTCTGGGAGATCCAGTACCCTCTGTAGGCACTGCCCACATGTGGTGCACAAACAAACATACATATATACACTCATGCATGCATACATACATGCATGTAGGCAAAACACCCATACACATATATTTTAACTAAAAAAAGGAAATGCTGATCTAAAAAACTCTTGAAAATGCTCCCCCATAAAAACCCCCAAAACAAAAATAAAACAAAGCAGCCACAACAAAAAAATAAAACCTCCTTGAATATTTAGAAGAATGTAAGTTTTAAGACCAGACCTCTATCTGAGGTGGTCTCAGGAAAGCCTTTAAAGCACTCCTAAGCCATGTGGGTGTACTGATATTGTTAATAAGCTTGCCTACTTCTGATTCTGAATTGCAGCCAAGGTTGAGACCTAGTGACTGAGAGGGACAATGGAAAACATTCTCATATGTGTGAGTGGTGAAATGAAGGCTCAAAACTAAGGGGGACGCTCAGCAGTTGGAGGTTCCCTTATTTGGCAGGGGCTCAGCGTGTGGATTTGTTTGTGGATGCCATATGCAAATACCTATTTATAGAAGTGGAAATGGCATATGGACATTTTTCATCTGAATTGATGTTTAACTCTACCAAGTGTGAGGGGGATACCTGGAGGCAGGATTGGGATTTTTCTAAGGAAACAATTCTGAATGTGTGTTCTAGCTGATAAATAGCCAACTATATATATAGTTCATTACAAAGTGGATTTGCCTTGAAATTTCTGAAAAGTGAGGCTTACCTTTCATTAATGTCTAAAAAAAATCAGACTAGTCCCATCTATTTCTGAACAATATAGCTTCCATTGAGCCTTTCATAGCATGTATCACACTTTCATAATATATAAAGGCTAAATGCAACTCATTTGCCAAGTGCTTTGCTTAAGTACAGAAAAAATGGAGAATTCACCAACTTTTTTTTTTAGAATTATTACCAAGAAGGTTTTTGCTGTCTTATTTATGAGCATTTTGTTATGTAGCTGCATATCCCAGGCTGGCCCTGAACTTGAGCTCGTCCTGCCTCAGTCTCCCAAGCACTGGAATTGTAGGAGAGGTCACCACAAGCTATTGATTGGGTTGAGTTCCCAGCTTTGGTGTCATTTGTACACTGCGTATCACTCACTTCCTCTGTCCCAGGAGGATGGGGAAGCATTCAGATCAGTCTATTTTCCTTCTTAGCTAGCAGATTTAGAATGTTTTTAAAACTAAATCCCACCATTGTAAAATTAACTGAAATTTTACACATTTCTTGGATATATGTTTGGATATATTCTTAGAATTAAGCCTTTATTTTATAAATTTCCTTCCCACCATTATTTACACACTACTGTAATATTGCTTAAAGTAAAAGTACTCATATCCAATGTATTAAAGTGCTATTAAATGTGTTTGTTTTATCGCCATAAATACAGCGTGGAATTAGTAGATGCTGATTTCAAATACTTTAATGTCTTAAGGTAAATTAGCCTCATAAATTGATTAGTCTGTGGAAACAAACTGTTGCCTTTCAAAACCTTCACAACATCTGTACTTCTCAAGTTTAAGCTAGCTTTTATACTGTCTCTTTTCTCAAATGTTTCTCTTGCATTTCTTGAGTATCAAAATAAACTTTCTAGGAAGTTATCAGAGGCTGTGTAAGATTCGTTTTTAGTCTTGATGAGAGAGAAACTACTTGCGCAGCCAAGCAACTGACTGGAGGACACTGTATTGCAAAGACTAATACACTCTTTTGTTCTGTTTTCCTTTTTTCCCCTGTATTATTTGTAATTAGTTCCTCCTTCATTATTGAGGAGACTTAGTAACTCTTTAAGATAAAGGTAGCATGGCTAGTTTAAGTCCCACACATATTCTTAGAACAAAGTGATTAAAATACCTCCCCAATTATCTAGTTATACAGAGTCACTGTGGAACCTCTCCTTTCAACATACAAGGCCAGGAATAGATTTTAAATGTTGATTGTGTAATTAATCATTGTAATAATTTTAATAAATAATCACAGTTAAATTGATAAAAAATCACTTCAGGCCTTTTCTTACTTCAGACAAACAAAATTTACATTTGAGGATTTTTTTAAAGGGTTAGCTCAGTGTATGAATTCAGAAAGCAGCAGAGAGCTGCTAGGGAAATCATAAACATAGGTATTTTCTCCAATTTGAAAGCAAAGTTTAATATCCATTTTATTGAAATAGTCAGTGCTTGGTGACTGCTGTCTTAGATATTGGATTTATATTATTTCCTGCAAAATGAAATGCGGATTCTGTTATATTTTATCTGTCTAAGTCTGCTCACTTGTACACAAGAGATCTTTCATTTTTGTTATTTTCAGGTGTGCTACAATTTCTCTGAAACTGAAAAATAACATACACAAAAAAATACCTCTTCCTTCTTCAATCTTTCTCGCAATACCTCTCAAGAGAATCATAGTCTAACCTTAACCTCTGTTCTAGAGACGACAAGCAGAGACAGGCAGGTAGAGAATCAGAGGTGATAACGTATCCGTGATTCCTCTCCTTTTTGGATAATGTCTCTAACACACCTTAGTTGTGTCTGGTTCAAAAGCCTGTGCATTTGCTTGAAAGGTGACCTGATAACTCGCACCAGTTAGTGGTTCCTCAGTGAGTTCATCTGTCACATTCTGAGGAGCTGGCCAAGATCATCACTACAGAAGTAGGAGAAAGCACAGCTTGCCTTATAACCACTGAGAGGAGCTGAGCAATAGATTGGTGCCCTCCATGATGGCATTGGAAAGGATTATAACCGTAGAGCTTGACATTTCTTTACAGCCCCAGAATGATAAAGGCCTTCCCCTGTTCATGACAGAACAAATCATAGGCTTAAACATTGCACCGGTTCTTTCTATTAATAGTTGTGCTTTGTTGTCCCATTGTAATTATACTTTGCACTATTTTAACACAATAATGGCTGTGCAATTACTTGACATCTATAATTCCTTGATAAAGAATCTGTTTAAACATTTTACATGTCTTTATTACCATATATGCTATACAAAGTACTTAGACACACCTCAAGTGTCTTTTGGTCATATTCACCCTCCTCATTTTTATCCTGTGTTGTCTCTGATGTCATATAGGTTTCCTCTTTTCAAATTGTCTCTTCTTTCTTAAAATTAATTTATTTCTCATTCTTTGAGTGTTATGCAAGTATATAATGAATTTCTGTTCTCTTCACCACTGTTATCCTTTCTAGTCCTCCCCTCCTCTTCCTGAAACACTTCTTCCAAGCCAGATGACATTCTGCTTTCATGTCTTCCTCATGTGCCTACATGAACATGAGACATTTACTGAAGCATGGACAATGTTATCTGTGACAACACATTGAAAAAGCACATTGAAAAAAGTGCCATGCCTTTGCCAGTAGCCATTAACTGTCAGTAGTCCCAAAGAGAGAACTAGGTTCCCCATGACCCATTCCTACCTTCACTGTACAATGTTGATGAACCTGTCTTGAGTAGCTTTTAGGGAGTTCACACAGTGTTCATGAGTACATCAGTCAGATAATTTCCAGAAGACACTGTTGCACAGTACTGTTCCCCAAATGGCTCCTACATAGTTTACTGCCCTCTCTTCTATGAGAGCCTTAGGATGGAGACAGTGATATAATTGGCCTGTTTAGTGTCAAGAACGCCTCAGTCTCTTATTCTCTGCAGTGTGAGCCATTGTGAATCTCTGTATTAACTACTATTCTCTACAAAACAAAAGCTTTTTCAACCAAGGCTAAGAACTGCACTAACCTTTGGCTGTGAAGATAAGTACTTAGAAGTCAGTTTGACACCAATACCCAGTTATCAAATCAGTAGTAGTAGGTTCCACCCTACAGCGAACCCTCATGTTCTTGCTATGTACTAATTATGAGTTCCTTCTTGTGTGGCAGGCCTCCAATCCAATCAGAAAGCAATCATAGCATTCATCCTACCATTGTGCCAATGGGCGCACCTTGACAGCCCTGTCATTATTTTACTTCAGAGTTCACAACTCCATAAGACTGACTTTTCCCCGCCAGCAGCTTTCATACCACCTTCGAGCATTAAGAAAGCTCACCATCATGGGAGAAACTTCCAGCTTTATCTTTCCACATTCTGTGACCAAAGCTTGTCGTGTCTTCAGCAACAGGGTCTTCCTATTGAGCTCTATTTGGGTGACCAAGAACAACAGCAATGGCCTGCAATACTTAGGGGCCACTTAGACCTCCATGATCAACAACTTGTAGGAGGTTTCCCATGCTTGACAGTGTGAGTTCTGTTTAATAACCTAGGGTTTCTGGCGGAGTCTTAATCCTCCCTTTTCTTCCCTCTGAGGCCCCATGTAGAGAATCTCTGTTCAAGCAATTTTTTGTTAGTTTTAAGTGAGCATATAAGATATTTCTATATGACTTTTTCATACATCTTCTATTTTAGCTCTTTATCCACCCTTTCCTTGCCCTGTATTCCCATCCCTCTCCCAATAATCTCCCTTCCAACTCCATACCACCTGGGTTCTGCTATCTATTCATTCCTAAGGCCTTTATTCCCTCCCACACATGTACACACACCTAGTGGCCCCTTTCTAGTTTTCTGGCTTTTATTTCAAGTTTATGTTGCATGCTTATTTATTTTGAGCCTGGAAAGTTGATATATTTATTGTTCATATATATTAATGGATTATAGTTTTTTCTTAATTTCATAAATATTTTCTTAATTTTCATAAATATTTTCTTCTAGTTTTTGCTTGTGTCTTATTTTTTATACTGTGTTAGAAAGAAGTTTTACCTTTACTTAAGTCCAGTGTCTAAATTTTCTTCTTTATGACTCAGGTTCATAATGCTGTATCAAAGGCATTTTGCCAAACTCAAAGTCAGAATTCTTGATTTCTTCTAAAAGTTTTGTCGTTTTTAGTTTTAACTGTTGTGATTTTGCTCCGTTCATAATTAATATTTAGTCAAGAGCCACATAAACAATCTTTAGTAAAGAGCCATGTTCATTTCATACAAATCACCAATTTTCTGCATAAATGTGAGGAAAAGCATTCTCCATTGAGTTTACTTAATAACTGTACTGAAAAATCAGTTGTATCCCTTCCTGGTCATCTTTTTCTGGATTTTGTATTCTATTTTACTGTTTTTCTATATTGATACCAATAATATGCTGTTATGATGACATTAGCTTTTTAATTAATATAGAAACCAGATAATTAGCATCTTTCCATTATTAAATATGTCCTCCTCTTCCCTCCATTCTCCTGCCTGGGCTATAGTTATTTCAAGTAATTTGAATTAATGAATTTTTGAATCAGACCATACATTTCTGTCTAAGAAATACCACTTCAATTCTAGGAGAATGACTATTCTAACAATACTAATTGGAACATGATATATTCTTCCACTCGTTTGGGTTTTGTTTAAATTTTCAAAGAAGTATTGTATAGATTTGGACTATATAACTTTATGTCTTCTAGTAAGTTTATACAATGATTTTTTTAATATCCTTTTAGTATCTTTGAGTTCAAGACACCCTTAGGATATTGTAGTTTTAAAGTTTTTATTGTTTCTATAAACACAATCAGGATTTTAAGAAGAAAAAGTATACTAAGTAAATAGACAGTTACATATTATGTATATGGGTAAGACTGAAGTTAATTCTTTGTATCCCTTAGGAGCACAAAAAAATGACCAACCTAATCACCAAAACCAATGGCTCTCTTAAAAATTCGTGATATGGGGTGAAATAATAGAAACTTGTGGATAATGTACTTCAAATAGGTCCAAATTAGCTGCAAAATATATTGTGAAATGAAATGAAACTCAAGTTTTATGTTCAACCTCATTTCTTAGAAAATCTGTGGCTGCAAAGTTTTCTTATTATCTAGAACTGCTTAACAAGCAAGACTAGTTGTTTTATCAAATAGTTTGTTTTGTGTGTATAATTTGAAATTAAAGAGATAGTATAGCCATTTATTTAAGTTACTTCATTTTCCAGATAAATGACAAAATTTAAAGACATAGTGGTGTCTAGAGGATTGTAATCCATCTAAGGTCATATTGTAGCATTATGTCTTTCTAGAAATTTCTGCCTCACATTCAACAAATGTTGAAAAATGAACATACTTCTAGTAGTTTGCCTCATTCAGTCTTGTTTCTCTTATGCAAAGTTACAGCGATGAGCAAATGAATAACTTTTTTTTAAAGGCCTGAGATACAAGTGGTAAATTGGAACATCTGTTGAAGAACAATGCATGACTTGGACCCAACAGTGAAGTCATATAAACCCAGTGAGACTCTATTGGAGAAATCTAAATTTTCCTTTGCAAGTGGGTGTCAACCATGGATAGATTCTTGGCTAGGGGTGGGTAGCTCGTGTCCACTTCCCCCTCTCAATGCTAGGGCTCTCTGGCATCAACTGTGCAGGTATTGTGTGTGTTGCCAACATCTCTGTGAGTTCATATTGCATCATTTCTGTTGTATCTGAAGAACACTGTTTCCCTGGTGTTCTCCATCAACTCTGTCAGTTACATTCATTTCACCTCCTCTGCCACATAGCTCTCTGAGTCCTACAGTGATGGGTTCTATGAAAACCTCCTATTTAGAAGTGAGTGTTCTAAGGTCTCTCACTCTCCATATATTGTCCAGTTATAGTCAGTCCTCTGTGTTAGTTTCCATTTGCTGAAAGAGAAAATTTCTCTGATGATAGTTGAGCAAGGCACAGATCTTATATTTTTACAAAAGCAATTATAGTAGATGTGAAATGATTGCTTATTGTGGTTTGCAGCTTTTTAGCAACTAGTGATTTTTATTTGAAATGGAATATTATTCAGCCCTGAAGAGAAGGAAATCTTATCATCCTCAGCAACAGGAGTGGCTCTAGAAAATATTTTGCTAAGTGAAATAAAGCTAAGCAAGAAAGGCAAATATAGTATCTTATCCCTAGTGAGACTTGTAAACAGAACAGAATGGTGGCTTGATTTTTGCATCGAATGGAGAGATTAAGTCAAATGGCCCAAATTTTTAGTTGTGCAGGATGAATAATATCTGGAAACCCATTTTCATCTTGATGATTGTAGATGATAATAATAATATACTTTAAATGTTTCTTACATGATAAACCCTAAATTATCTTACCACAGGGACACACAATAAATGTTAAGTTTATATGAAAATATTGTATCTTAGAAAATAGACGTGATTTTTCTTTGACATCTCTACCTCCGTGAAGTTGGGTGGGAAGAGCCTCCTGCTTGATGCTTTGAGTGTTAGTAAGAGCTGTATCCTTTGATTTGCAGCTAGATCACATTACAATGTAAATTTCATGAGTCAGGAATAAAGGAATAAAGTCTTTAAAAATGTCTACAAATCAGTCTTCCACAGTAGCTTCAAGAATGTGGTGGTCTTCCCTTCTTCCCTTTCTCCCCTCTGTCTTAATGACTTATTTCATACCACTCTATTTTACTACAGTTTTCTTGACCATGAAGTCCTCTCTCTTCCCTTCCCATTGCTTACATGATTTCTGACTCTTTTACCCCCTTCTTTAAAATGACAAACTGGGAATGTTTTCATTAGTCTCGTTCTAACATATTTAAACTGTGACTCTTATAGCCCCTGCATAGAGTTTGACTGAACAATAAATGTTCTCTGACCCCCTTTAGAGTGACAGATAGTTTTTAATACAAATACTGACAGTGACATATGATGTATAAAGGAGTGAGTCAAACCCAGAACACTCTGCTACATTATATACCCCACATTCTTGAGTTTAAGGATACTCATGGTGGTATCCATGTTTGACACTACCTGTTCCTGCATGTAGCAACATGTTACCGATACACAGGAATCCACTTAGCTCTAAGAATTCTCATCGTAGATGATATCCAAATGGTAAGAACAAAGCTAAGCACATTCATACAAAGTGAGATAATTAAAGCGATAATGTGCTGGGCTGAGGAGAAGTGAAGTTGAAAGGATGTATTACTGTTGTCTTGAAATAACCCTTCTTCGCTCTTCATTTAACTTCAGTGTCAAGTTATTTACATAACAGGGTGATGCCTGGCATTTTAGGGTAATGTGAAAATGAATTTAAATTTCATAAAGCACTCTGAATGGGTCTTATAAATGACAGACATTGTTATATCCAGGCTAGGCTTTAAAAAAAAAGCCTAATAAAGCTGTTCATGTGGTGTTGATGATAGAAACTGCATCAGTAAGTGAATGAAAAGGTCATGGCCATTCATAATTTATGGCTGAGGGGCATAGATCAAGAATAATCAGGATGCTCTCCTGTCTAGATTGCTTTTAAGACACAGATGTATCTATGATGGGATATAATATTCCTTCCAAAGAAAAATAAGAAATCAATACTTTTCAGGGAATAAAAATGATGTATGAAAAAGAAAAAGGACAATATTCTTAATTGAACCATGAAAAACATGGCAACGACAAGCTTGCTTATGTCCTTCAGAATCTTTAAAGGCTTTAAATAGAAGAAATAGCCCTTGATCATTTGTGGTATGGAACTTGAAATTTGTTAGAAATAAATGTGATGGCCCTTGTTCTTTCCATTTCTTATTGTTTCATGTTTACATTTATTACAGCAAAAGTTTAAATTTTGCTTTAATTACAAGTATAACTAAAATATGAGACAAAACATTATATCCGAAACATTCTTTAAGAATGTGACAGATGGGTCTGGAGAGATAGCCAGCAATTAAGAGCACTCAGGGCTCTTGCAAAGGGCCTAGGTTCAGCTCTCAGCAGCCACGTGTCAGTTTGCAACTGCCTGTAACTCCAGTTCCAAGGAATCCAATGCCCTTTCCTGGCCTCTGCATGCCCCTGTGCACATGTGATCCCATAAACTCACCCAGGCCCACATACATGCTCATATTCTGTACATAAATCTTTCTTCAAGTGAAATAATATGTCAAGTAAACTTACATAAGTAATCAGATAAAGAAGGTGGTAGAAATTTACATACAAAAATAGCTTTGAATTGGTGAGGGTTTCTTTTCCCAATGAAATCTCAGCTTTCATTTTCTATGTTAGTTTCCTATTTTGCTGTAGCAAATTATCAAAAACGTAGTCTTTTAACAACATGCATTCTTTACCTAGTAAGCTGGAAGGTTGAATTGGTTAGTTTTATCAACTTGATACAAACCAGTCATCTGGGAAGTGGAAACTTCAACTGGGAAATTCCCTCCACCGGATTGGCCTGCGGGCAAGACTGCAGGTCATTTTCTTGACTAATGATTGATGCAGGAGGCGCTAACAATTCTGCCACTGAGCCAGTGGAGAGGTCACCACTGAGCAGGTGGTGCTGTGTTGAAAGCAAGCCCAGGGAGGCATGGAGAGAAGCACCTGTCCTCTGTGGCCCCACATCTGCTCATACTTGAACTAAATGTTAGCTTGTGATGAGGATGAGTAAGCCATGTAAATCCTTCCCTCCCCAGGTTGTTTTTGGTCATGGTGTTTATCACAGCAGCAAACAGGCAAGTTATAGCAAAGGTCATAAATGTAAAATGCCCTTCTGTGGGCTGGAATCAGGGTGTCTGGCTTGCATTCTTTTGATGAGAAATGTTAACCCTCTACTTCTCCAGTTTCTGGAAGCTGTCAGTATCTTCCCGCTCATGGCCTTCTCCCATTTCCAAAGCCA
>LOEQ01000393.1:137255-152725 GCA_001685075.1 Bramus lutescens
CAAATGAACAGCAGGTCAGCAGCCACAATGACGGTTTAACCATTGCCCTTAAGAACTTTAGGAAACCAGGAAAGAAGTCTTTACCCAATTAAGCCGTCTCTTTGTGGGCAATCGCCCCCTGACATCACTGAGGAGGAAATGAGGAAACTTTTTGAGAAGTATGGGATAGCAATTGAAGTTTTCATTCATATGGATAAAGGCTTGGGCGTTATTCACTTGGAAACTTGAACCCTAGTAGAAATTGCCAAAGTGACCCCACTTTGGATAATGTGCCACCCGTGGAAAGCGCCATACATGCGCTCTGCCTTTCATAGTGCATCCCTTACATTCCGCAGCCTTCCTCAGTATGTGCCCAACAAACAGCTATAAGAAGCGTTTTCTGTGTTCGGCCACGTAGAGAGGGCTGTGGCCATCGTGGATGACCGAGGAGGGCCCTCGGGGAAAGGTATTGTTGAGTTCTCAGGGAAGGCAACTGCTGGGAAAGTTCTGGACAGATGCGGTAAAGGCTCCTTCTTGCTAACCACATTTCCTTGGTCTGTGACTGTGGAGCCTATGCACCAGTTAGATGATGAGGAGGGACTTCCGGAGAAGCTGGTTATAAAAAAATAACCAGCAATTTCACAAGGAGCGAGAGCAGCCACCCAGATTTGCACAGCCTGGGTCCTTTGAGTATGAGTATGTCATGCACTAGAAGGCACTCAATGAAATGGAGAAGCAACAGCGGATCAAGTGGACTGCAACATCAAGGAGAAACGAGATGGAGGCAGCTCACCATGAACATCACGTTTTGCTAATGAGGCAGGAGTTGATGAAGTGTCAAAGGAGCTTGGGAGAATGGAGGAGCTGTATAACCAAGAGGTTCAAAAGCCAAAGCAGCTAGTGCTCAGGTTTGAAGCGCACATGCGCCCCGAGGAAGAAATGCAGCAGCAACAGAAGAAATGATGTGGCAACAGTAAAAAGGATTCAAGAGAACCTTCCCTGATGCGAGAGAACAAGAGATACCGATGGGCCACGTGACTGTGAGAGGTGCTGTGGGCATAAACAGTAGAGGCACCATGCCCCCTGCTTCTGTGCTAACTAGTACCCTACTTCCTCTGGGACATGCCACTATGATGCCACATGTAACCTTGGGATTGACCCCACCAACAACTGTTTCAGCCAAGCTGCTACAATGAAAGAAATTAAGGCCATTGTTGGAACTCCTTCTGCATTCAACCGTCTGGCTCCTGGAGCCAAATTTGCTCCAAATAAACACAGCAGATACTAAATAAAGTTACAGTGTCTAGTTTCCCGGAAGAAAGAGAGAGGGAAACAGAGGAAAGAGAAGAAAAGAAAGTATTTTCCATGCCTGATCATGTTTATGAATCTTTAGTTCATGTGAACCTGGATATCAGGTTCATATGCTTTTCCTGATGTCTTAGGGTACAGATGACTTTCATAGTGTGCTGTTCCTTGTGTCTGCTTTGTCGTTCAGACTATAGAACTTCTATTGTATCATGCCTCCTAAAAGTTGGATATGGTTGTTTCAAAGAGGTCAAGATTGTGTGAAGGGGAAAGGATGGGAAGGGTGATTTCACTGATATGGCAGGTAGCGTCAGAGGCACAGACTTCTCTTTCCTAAGCTGGCTAGGCAAAGTGAGGTTCTATCAAATAGTCACTAGTAATTTGATATTTTGATTAAAATATGATTTGTTTCAGTTATAATGTCATCTTGATAATTCTGACAATAGACACTTGCCAGAAGATAGTCTTTGGTATTGATCTAAAACTGGAAACATGTTATGAGCATTCTTTGCCACCTGTAATTGAGTTGATTTCCTTTAATGCCATTTTACAAGGAAGATACTAAAATACAAGACATATTTGTACAGCTTCAATAATTGGTTTTGCTTTATGGTGTTTGCTTCTGTAATTTCAGTTTTTTTTCCCTGAACTTCTATGCCCTGAGTTATTTGGAATTGTGTTGAAATTATAGGTGTCCATTAAGTATTTTTCAACTGGCAGCTCAAATGCCACATATTGAGCGATTAACTCAATTATGAAAAGAAAGAAAACTCATTATGTGATAATAGGAAAACATATGCTTGTCAAAAAAGAAATAAATCAGTATGGAAAAATCCATCTGCTGTGAGGGGTGAGTCCAGTGGTTTATCAGACATACTTGAATATTGACACCTTCTTTAGCATAGGAAAATGTTTGCAGAAGGTTTTAGTTCTAGTTCTGTATCATGTACTTAGAGCTTTTCTTTTTTGTTGCTTACAGGTGATACTATACCCAACTTCTAATAGCTCCAAGTCAGCAGAATTACATCGAATGATAGTTCCCAAGAATAGTCAGGACTCTGACTTAAAGATCAAATTGGCAGTGCGCATGGATAAACCACCACACATGAAGCATAGTGGGTGAGTGTTTAAATGTTCTGCCTGCGAATCATTGGACTTGCTTTCAGTGTATAACTTACGTCTGTCTGGGGAAGAAACAGACATTTGTGTGGAATTTTCTCAACAAATTGACATAAGTAAGTTGTTTATATAGCAAATTTAGACATATCTCCATAAATAAATAGGTATTCTGTTAATGTAACTGTCTTAGCACCAAAGAGTGTTGCTTATTGATTATATTGATATCACTTTGTTATGGGGAGTTCGCCAGAGATGATCACTCAGACACAGTTTTTAGCCATTTGAAAATCTTTATTCCAGCTATCTGGGACTGCACTCTGGTGCTCAGGACCTGAGTGTAACCATGAGGATGTTTTTATGTGGTGTGGCTCCCCTGCCGTCTTTATAGCAGACAGGAGAAAATGATCCACAAAAAGACAAGAATGAAACTCGACTTAGCTGATTTTACTTTAAGTAGCATTGGACCAAGACTTCTACTTTAGTCATATTGAAGCACAGCACAATTTTGGAAAAAAAGTATTCAGATAACAATTAACTCAGTCCCAAGTGCACAAAAATTTAAGACATGTTTTCACTGAGGTTCTTCACAAAGTGTACCTGACTTCTTTCACAAGAATGGGTACTGTTGACTCAGAGATAATACCCAAGATTTGGGGTTTGGGGATCTTGACTGTGATAACATAACGCCTCTGGGTGTGGTGTCAGAATTGGCCTGGCCCTAAGATAGCATAGAAGTCACTTAGATTTTTGTAATACACAGTGACCTCATTCATAAGAGTGGGTTTTAGGGAAGAGGGTCTTGGATAAGTAAGAAACATAAATTCTGGGAGATGCGGGCAGAGTCTGTCTCATCAGACACCAAAGGATTACCAGGTTATAAAACTACATCATTCCTAACATTCCAGGAAGGACAACTACACACTTCGTTCCACTGAAGGGCGGTGAGCTGTGTGTTTAACTTTCCTGACTTTTCCAGTGCTTATCTGTATCCACAAAGCCTTTTTGGCCTCTACACTTTACCAGGGGGAAACCACATCCTGGTCTCTCATTTTTCTGTATGGGGAGGTCTGCAGAAGCAGGCACTTTAGCAGAAGCTAAGATAAATTAACTGAGGCATCTTGGCCTCAGGTCCAAGAATAGAGTTGGATAATTCTCCATGGTGTTCTACACCAAGGAGGTCAAATTCTGGTTAAACCTGAAATGGCCTCAACAAGAATAAAAGATTAAGGCACCCCTGAACTATCTTGCCCTGGCACAACATATGAGTTACACAGATGTACATTTATATACAACATATGAGTTATACATACTTTTTAGGAACTAGTCTTCACATTCCAGGTACAGTGGTGTTGAGGGTAATAGTGGACTCATGCCTGGTGCAGGGTAACAGTGGCAGGGTAATAATGGACTCACACCTGATATGCAGGGCTCTAGAAATGGTTAAACTGTCATAGAATGTATGAAAGCTAAACAGTGGGTCAGATATGACCTAGAAGGCTGTGCACATTTTGCTAGGAGGGAGGTGAGTGTTCACCCACTATAAGAGTGAAAACTAAGTCAGTTCCAACAGAGATTGTTGATGGAATCCCAGGAGGTAAAGAGCTTCTCATCTGGGGTATGCCAGGGTCTAACACAACTGTCGTCACTGCTAATGATTTTTTTTTTCCAGTAACTGGAGAGGAACCAGTCCAGAACTAAGTCGGAACTCTTTCAGCTATTGTTGTTTTGTTTTGTTTTGTTTTTTTTCAAGATGGAATCTCACTAAGTAGCTCTGGCTGTCCTAGAACTCATAACGTACACCAGGCTGGCCTTGAACCCACAGAGATCTGCCTGCCTGCACCTCCCAAGGGCTGGTATTAAGGACATGTGCCACTATGCCAGGCTCTCTCTTACAGAAAATGAATTTTTAAAGGTTTATAGTTTTCTCCAGTTAACATGTTAAGACAAATTTTGGCCTTCAAATACTATTTGTTTAGAAAGAATGTGACCATTTTTTGTTATTTTTTTATGTTCCAACTGAAGTTTGACCTCCCTCCTCTCCTCTTAGTCCCTCCCCACAGCTCCCCTCTGTCCCACACCATCTACTCGTCCTCCATTTTTCTCTAGAAAAGGGCAGGCCTCCCATGGATATCAACCATATGTGAGCTTCTATGAGCCCAGGTTAGTTGATTCTATGGGTTTTCTTAGGGTGCCATGACCCCTCTGGCTCCTATAAACCATCCTCCTCCCACTTTTGCAGGATTCCCCTGCAGGATTCCTCAAGTTCCTCCTAATAATTGGCTGTGAATGCCTGCATTTGTTTTCTTCAGTTGCTGAATAAGGCCTCTCTGATAACAACTGGGTTGGACACCAGTCTATGAGTACAACAGAATATCATTAGGAATCTTTTCATTCTGCCCCCCTTATCTCTCTCTCTCTCTCTCTCTCTCTCTCTCTCTCTCTCCAGTCAAGTTTGGTTCTATTCTAGTTCTCTGGGCTATCCTGGCTCTGGGTCCTGACCCCCCAGGCAATATCAGCAGTGAACTTCTTCTCAGTGGCATGGGTCTCAAGCTGACCAGTCATTGATTGGCCACTCCTACAATTTCTGTACAAACTTCCCCCCCCCCGCATGTCCTGTAGACAGAACAAATTGTAGGTCGAAGATTTTGTGGCTGAATTAGTATCCCAATTCCTCCACTGGAAGACTTCCTGGTTACAGGAGATGACCAGTTCAGAATCTGTATCCACCATTGCTAGGACTCTTAGCTAGGGTCACTCTCATAGATTTCTGAGAGTTCCCTTAAACTAGGTTTCTAGCTTGTCTCCAAGAAACCCCCCAATTCCAGTTGTCTCTCCAAGCACTCTGTCCCTCCATCCTTCCCCAACCTGATCCCTCTTGTTCCCAAACATGACCATTTTTATTACTGTGAGGAGAAAGATTTGCTGAAGTGATTCCCTTAAGCTTAGCAATAAACTTAACAATGTAAAAAGTGCATTCCTGTAAGAGGGTCTGGGACTTTTAAGCCTAATCTCCAAAAGGACTTGTTGGTTATGTCAAGGGAAACAAATTTGGGTGTTGGGTAGGGATTTATCCACCTATGTATGTCTCTTAGAGAACTGGAATTCAGGAGGTATAGTGGCATTTAGATTGTATTTGAATAAATAAACACTGCCTGAAGATCTGAGAGTAAAACAGTCCCCCTGGTCAGCCTTACCGACCAAATAATGGCAATACATACCTTTAATTCCAGTAGCGACAATGACACACACTTTTAATCCCAATAGCTACAGTGACACACACCTTTAATCCCAGTAAACACCCTAGTTGCCATGAAAATTGAGTGGTGCACACCTTTAATCCCAGCCCTAGCGAAGAATGTGTGATGTGGGGAAGGCAGTTCTCAGCCTCATTCTGAGATTCCAGAAGGCAGGATCATCATTTCAAACTGAGGGCAAAGTGAGAGTCAATGGCTGGCTATTATGCTTTTTGGATCTTCAGGTTGAACCCCAATTTCTGATCCTGAACTTTTATTAATCATGCTTCAAGGAGGCTACAGTGTGGTATCTTTAATGTGTTATTGTAAAGGAAATTCTAGCTATGATTCAACTCAATACAGATAAAGGTCCTGGAATTGACTACTTAGAGGGTTTTTTTTTTTCTTTTTTTGTCCACCTACCAGTTCCTTGTCAGTTTGTGCCACAGATGTGCTTTGGAACTCCTTATCTTCCATCCAGAAGATACAACCACAAGCCTTTCTGAAAGTCAAGTAAGGGACTTTGGCTTGTATATAAATATTTATAGTAACAAGTGATAAATGCATTAAGGTAGAAATAGGAACCTGTTGGAAATAACACCCAATTTTATCTGGGGCTGGTTAGTTAAAGTCACACACTACTTCTGACATTTGAAGTAAAGGAAAAACTTAGCCAATGGCCAGTGGGAAGGAAGGGTATCTCTGTCATATGACAAGTGTTTACAAAGGCAGGAGTTCTGAGGGGGCTTTAGCTAGTGGTGACAAGTTGAACGGTTTGCCTGAAGAGCTTTGAGACTAGAGATCACTAGTTATGTAAGTGTTTAGACACTAGCAGAGTTTCTAATTAGTCATAAAGGTACACTACATGTTCCAGAAACTAGGACATTTCTCTGTTGTTTGCTCTGTACCTCTTTTCTCTTTATGGATGCTTTAATAAGAACTAAGAGTGGTCAAGAGCAAATTGAATAGTCCTGGAGCCCCCAGACAGTGCCAGGAACAAAGATTGAACATGAAGTAAGACATGAGCAACTTTTACAGCCTAAGCTCCTGTGGGAAGAAATCCCCACTCTGACCTATCAACTTCTAGTCAAGAATTAGTCAGAGCAGGTGGATCAGCCTAACTGCCTTACAAGGAAGCTGGGATCAGGGCTGTCTTTCTTTTGTACCAAGTGAGAATTTGCTTTTTATTACATTTATTTGACTAAATCAAGATTTTCATAATGGTTCTGTACTTGACCTTTCCCCCAAACTGGAGCTGATGGAAGAATAAATAAGATAATATCATAGTCCAGCAGTTTAATTCATAAAGCCCAAAGAATCACTCAAGGAACCATTCCATGTCCTGATCATGTAAATCAGGGCCTTTCACTGTGAGGAGGTACTAGGCGTCATTTCTGGGCACTTGGATATCTCTCTAGTTCATAGTGTGCAAAACTGCTGAATTCTAGAAATGAAAGTTTTTATGCTGTTCATCTACCACACTCAAGAGTTGTGTAGCTAAAGCATTAGCAATATTATATTCCATAATAGTGAGTCACTAAAAAACGGTGAATATGTCAGAAGTAATTGTTAGCAGGCTTTAAGGTTTTGGCACCGTTGTGAAGCTGATTGACAGTTGGAGGAATTTTACCAGGCATCCATTGCAGCAGCTCTTCAGTAACTGTTTGGTAAAAGATTTAAATATCTCAAATGTCTGCCGGCCACCTAGCTTTATACAATAAAACCTAATTTTACCCAAAGCCTAACTATAGTGATTATCTTCTCAGGTACTTCCTAAATAGATTTTAACCCACTCAATTACATTTGAAAGAGAAATTGGGAACCCTTTCCCTCCCAGCTTTTATCGTACACTACGGCAATAATACATAAGGAGGAGTGGGGTTCACAGCATTTCTTTGAGACTGGATTATGTTCTGTCAATAATTTATTCAAAAATAAATAATTAACAGATGAGTGATGAATAATACAACTAAAGGATAAGCCAACCTTAAAAGAGACATGAATTCATCTTGAAAATATGGCACAGTTGTTGGTGTTAGTTCAGTGAATTAAACAATAAGTGGAGAGTTTTAGGCATTCGCCTTCTGAGCGTGTCAGATTTGACACTGATTCTCTAATGTGTTGATCCTATGAACCTAGTCTCTTTTTCAGTCGTATAGGAAACAAGCAATCCTTTTTGTGAGGACTCTTAGCATGCATTCTGTTTTACTTATCCCCTTTAGATGGCCCATGGATTGACCCTATTTAAAGTGGCTCTGTGCTCCTTTCCGTAAGTGCACATGACTGAGTAGGTACCTGTGGAGGCTGGAAGTCAGGTCAGAGTATTTTTCTCTGCTTTCCACGTTGTATTTTTTTTAAGATATGGTCTTTCACTAGACCTAGAACTCTCTGTTTCAGCTAGATTAGCTGGCCATTGAGCTCTGAGGATCTAGCTGTCTACACCCGACCCTGACACCAGGGTTACAAGTACACAATCACAAGCAGTTTGCTTCCTGAGCCATCTCTCAAGCCCCCATATTAGATTTTGTCAGCAGTGTTCACTCCATATCGTAAGTGGATTCCCAAGTATAATGTACATTTTTTAGTCTTGCTTGAATCTCCCTACTATGTACAGTCAATGACATATATGAATATGAATACTGGTAATGAAAATGAGATTTGAATACTCCATAGAGTTTTATGGAAAAAGTTATAAATAGTAAGTAGTGTTTGGTTTTCAAATATTAAATTTAAATTTATGTAGGATTTTTAGATGGAAAATAAAATATATCTTATCCAAAGCTCCTGCTAATCACTCTGTAACTATACTTTTTTTGTTGTTTTTTTAAAGCAAGAGTAACTTTGTGAAAATGAAAAAAAACATGTTTTTATTTGGAGAAAATAAGCCTAATTATGATGCCATTATTTTACAACCACACTGTATATTACCATAAAAATTATTAGAAAAAACACTGGATTCATCAATTCTTTTGGACTATTTTCTAGACTGTAGAAACTACTCTAAGACAAACTCTTGGGTGAATCATCAACGAAATTTTCTTTTTTTCTTTTTTTCCCCACTCATTGGCATTCACTCCGGCCTCTTTGCTTCTGCTGGGGAATGTGTTTTGGAACAAATAGATGATACTTTAGCATAGCCTAGTGGCTAAGCAGCAGTATTAACCAGAAACTCAAAAATACTAACCTTGTTTATGTACAGTGCTTTCCTAGTTCACAGGATCTTTATCCTTCAGGAAAAGAAAGGTAAGATAAGATGAGACTAATGAAATACATGACTGACTATTACAAAAGCTGAAGCTATGACCCCAAAAAGAGACAGAAGGACAGTAAAGTGCCTGTCACATCTACATAGAATCATTGTAACAATGGTCTATCAGATATCGGAAGTCTGTATAAACCTGGTTGCTTCTCTAATAAAAATGAATAGAAGTCTCTTTTTTATATAACTGTAGAAGATTCTTATCCCAAATAACCAGCCAGATAAAAATCTCAGCCATATGTTCTGGAGTTTCTCTTTGTATAGAGTCATAATTGATTTCTTATGTATTTGTGGAATGCATAGACAATTTGTAATATTTTGAAGTCACAAATAATGTTGTCCACTTTAATTTACACCATAAATCCATACCTGACACTAGACTTATTTCTAGCCAGAGGAGGCAATAGCTCAGCTTCTGACAGAAAAACAAGATAAAAGCCTCCTCTGACCTCGTGTCTCCCAGGACTTCAGCCTGCCCAGCACCCCATGCTTGTCCAGAGGAAGAGCAGTTAGGCTCTCAGACCAGAACGTCACAGCATGCAACTCTCAGTGAGCATTTAATATGGGACCATCACCTTTGCTCCAGCTGAAGTGGATACCTTCTGGTAAAGTCATGTTACCTGTTTCTAACTTAGATGTAGGACCCTCAGCTGGTTAGAAGGACAGGAGCACCATGTCTAGGTTTGCTTGTGGGCCCAACCTTTCAGACATTATTAGTCTTCTGTCTTTTATTGGCCAGAGGAAGTTGATTTCTCACTATAAACCACTTTTTGAATGAATTTTCTATAAGCCCCTTTAGAGGATAGCCATATGTGCCTTCTTACCTTCAACTACATTTCTGTATAGTTCTATTTGCCTTTCCGGATCAAACGCCTTAGTCTGGCTTTATTCTGACTCCGTGCATATGTTACTGCTTGCCATATTGCTGGAACTTCCGGCCAAGTGTTTGCTAGGCTTTCAAGCATAGACTGACTTCCTTGTCCATATACAGTCTCATAAGAGATGTGTGTGGCCCTCCATAAATAGCAGAGCCATCACATTTAATATGATAGAGGAGATATGCCAAAAGGCCAGTTTCTTTTTCCAAATCCCTTCAATTTTCATAGCATCTTCTACATACTAAATTGTTAAGAACAGTATTTTTACTTTTTAGGATTTAGTAACAAATATTTGGTCATGGTAGAAACCTTCCTGTTGTCACTCAGGTAATAATTAAGCCCAATGTTTTAGTTTGCTATGCTCTTCTGGTTTCTCCTTATGAAATGTTTACTCTTAGACTCAACGTTCACCTTTTCATGATTCAATTTAAGGTTCTTTCTCAGGAGAAGGACCACCTTGACATGCATTATATTCTGCTTTATATGTCAAATAAATATCCCCTTCTTGAGACATCCTTTTTATAGATATAGGGACATATTAATTGCTTTTCAGGAAAGAATTAATTTAGAATATAATCGCATATTTTTCTTTAATTTCTTTTAAACGGCACTTTTATATAGTTATGAAGAGACAAGACTAAAGCCATTTTAAACCTAGGCCCCATTTTGTGAGAATCTAACCTAGCAGGCAACCCCCCCTCAGGCGCCCCACCCTATGTACCTGAAAACTCCAAGAAAAGCCACAAATGACGCAAAAACTACCTGACTGCTAGAGACTTGAGGACAGCCAATCAGAAGCTAGACAAACAAGTTTTTATAGTTACCAGGTGTTTTTTGTGGAAAGTTACAAATACCCCCTCTTGACTTAGATGCAACTGCAACATAAGCATATCCCCCTACCCAATCTGTTAGCAACAAGGCATGTAACTCCCTGCTTGCAGTTTATCCCTTTAAAAGACCTTTAGCACTGTGAGCTACAGGCCTTCCTCCCTCACCCACTGCATCAGTGTGTATGACGCATAAAGCTCCTGCTCGCGAGCTTGCAAAAGAATAAAGAAACCTTGTGTGATTGCATCGAAAAGTCGGCTCTGTGGTGCTCTCACTGGGGGACTCGTGACTCAGGCATAACAGTTACAGGTCATTTTAATTAATGTGAGATGGTTTTTTTGCTTTATTGTTATTTTTTTATTACTTAAAAAATATCAATCCAAATTACCACTTCCTCCCCTCCTCCCAGTCCCCTCCCTCTCCCTCAACAGACCCTCCCCCCAACCCCTCCAACCCTAAGGGAGTGCCATGCACTCCTCCCTGTGGAAAGTCCAAGGCCCTCCCTACTATGTCTAGGTTGAGCAATGTTTACATCCATAGGGAATAGGATGCCATGAAGCCGGTATATGCAGTAGAGACACATCCCAGTGTCACTATCAGTGGCCTCTCAGTCTGCCCCAGCTGTCAACTCCCTTCAGGGGGACTGGTTTAATCCCATGCTCTTTTACTCCCAGTCCAGTTGGAGTTAGTGAGCTCCCATTAGCTCAATCAAACTGTCTCAGTGGATGACCCCCCTCATGGTCTTGAATTCCTTGCTCATACTCTCACTCCTTCCACTCTTCAACTGGAAAACATTATTCTGAGTGGGGTAACCCAGACTCAAAAAAATATATATGGTATGTACTCACACATAAGTGGATACTAGTCATAAACAAAGGGCAACAAGTCTATAGTTCAGGATCCTAGAGAAACTAAATAATAAGGTGAACCCAAAGAAAAACATATATAGACCCACCTGGAAATTGGAATCAGACAAAAATATGGGAGCAAGGGGGGTAGAAGGAAGGGGAGAAGGGGGGTTGAGGAGAACTTGGGGAAATGGGATAGTTGAGATGGAGGAAGGACAGATATGAGAGCAAGGAAAGAAATGTGAGATGTTTTTAAGTGAATTTACTTAGAAATACTGTGTATTAAATTTTATACACTGCTAACAAACAGAATTATAGTGAAATTGCTTTCTTTTCTTTCTTTTTTTTGTTGTTGTTTGGATGATTTTTTTTTTTTGAGACAGGGTTTCTCTGTGTAACCCTGGATATCCTGAAACTCACTTTGTAGACCAGGTTGGCCTCAGACTCACAGAGATCCGCCTGCCTCTGCCTCCAGAGTACTGGGATTAAAGATATGTGGCACTACACCCTGCTGATTTTATTTTCTAAATTGAAGTATTACTGTGAAAAAAATTGTGGCGAGCCAGGCGGTGGTGACACACTCCTTCAATCCCAACACTCAAAATGCAGAGGAAGGTGGATTTCCATAAGTTGGAGGCTGGCCTGATCTATAGAACAAGTTCCAGGACAGTCTCTAAAGCTATGTAGAGAAACCCTGTCTTGAAAAACAAAACAAGAAAGGAAGTTTGTGGTGTACAGTGACATGGCATCTGGAAGTTTACAAGTATGAAATCATCAATAAAATAAAAAAAAAATTCTTGTGTTTATTTATGCCAAAGCATTGTGTGAGATATAGAAAGCCTTTAGACTTTTTAAGAATTTGTATTTTGGAAGGTATCTGGTCTATGTGAGAGCAGAAGAATTAAAATGCAATACTATTTATGTAGAATCCAAGCTAGGTCCAGGTCCAAGACACTTAGGTTCATATCTCAATGATGTCACTAATGTGGGTAAGCTTGGACATCAGTCTTTTGCTTTAGTTTCATTGTTTTCAAATGGTGACAGTGGACTAGGAAAGCTGAAAGGCTTCTTGGGCCCAGAGATTTATGATGTAGTAAGTCCTTTCTTAGTCCCTTCTAAGCACATGATCCACTCATTCCATGCCATGGTGTGTACAATGATACAGAGGACTCTGATGGAATGAGTTGAATGTGGTACATTGGAAAAAGAATAACAGTTTGGGAATTTGAGTCTTTGGAAGGCAAAGACAGGAAGCATGAAGATTAACTTCCATAAGGTTATGAAAGGTATAGTAGGAGGCAGCTTGTTAGTTCCCAGTTACTCAGTCCCAAAATAATCACACAGAAACTGTATTAATTAAATCACTGCTTAGCCCATTAGCTCTAATATCTTCTTGGCTAACTTTTACATCTTACTTTAATGCCTCTCTATTAATCTGTGTATCACCACAAGGCTGTGGCTTACCAGGTAAAGTTTTATCATCTGTCTCCAGAGGTGCTACATGGCTTCTCATTTGACTCTACCTTTTTTTCTCCCAGCATTCAGTTTAGTTTTCCCCACCTACCTAAGTTCTGCCTTGCTCAGGACTAAGACAGTTTATTAACCAATGGTATTCACAGCATAGAGAGGGGAATGGATGTTTTCTTTGTTTAGAGTGTTGGTTGCAAGTTGTTATGGATAATGGTCAGGAAGAAAGCTAATCAAAGGTGATTAGATTCAGAGTTCTTGTTTTGAAAAAAAGGGAAGAGGAAGTGCTGTGGGACAATGATCCTGTACCCTGTAAAGATTTATCAGTTGTATTTTAATAAAACACTGATTGGCAGAAGCCAGACAGGAAGTATAAGTGGAGCAATGAGAACAGGAGAATTCTGGAAAGAAGTCAGTTGACAGTCGTAATCTGGACACAGAGGAATCAAGATGAGAATGCCTCACTGATAAAAGGTACCAAGCCATGTGGCTAACACAGACAAGAATTATGGGCTAATATATGTTAATAAGAAGCCTGAGATAATAGGCCAACTAATTTATAATTGATGTAGATCTCTGTGTGTTTCTTTGGGACTGAAAGACTGTGGGACTGGGTGGGACAGAAACCTCTGTCAACAGAAAGGTTTTTATTATAACTTTGAAAGCACATAATATGCAATTAACTGGACTCTTGGAATTAAGAATAGGTACCTATGAACTGTAGAAATATAATACATTAAACATAACAGAAAAATCCCAAAAAACTGCTGGTGAAATTTTCTCTTCTTGGTTTTGTAGATTATCTGTGATATACCTATGAAAGAATATAGTGTCAAACTGAAAAAAATTCTTTTAATTAAAATTCATTCAACCAGTTTATTAAAAATCCAAGAAATCTGTTTGAGAGTATTCTTGGATGTAAGCCTGGAGTACCTAGACATTTAATGTTTAATAGGGTTTCTGGGCCCAGGAACATGAATCTTAGAATTAACCTAAGGATTCTGAGAAATGTATAAACCTCTCCCTAACTAAGTTTTCTCAGAAGCAAAATAGAAATGGTGGATGAAGCGACCTCAGTAAAGGACAAGCAGTAGCTAATATGTGAAATGTGTTCAGGGAGTGCTGGGCAAGTTCACAGTGTTCCACATATCACAGCTCATGCTAGACCCCAATGTCGGGAGTATTGGTAGATGTACAAGCAAAAGAAAGGGGAGACATTAAAATATAAAGTTATAAAAGCCATTTTATAACTTCCTCCAGCCTCTGACCCCTTTCTCCCTTAAAATTCCTCTTGAGCATGATGATGGTAGTTTGGGAGGCCTGTTGCTGCCAGTTCTGGGACTCTAGTCATATGCTCCTTCAGCTCCTTCTTTTTGTGTCTTTTAAGGAATGTCCTGGGCTTGCTAACTCATCTTTAAGTTCCTTTAATCTAGGTAATTTATCCCCCCAGTCTGCCCCATTTCTTTTTTTTAATTCTACATACATTCACTCACTGATGCATTTAAATCTACAAAATTTATGTGTTGATTAAATACAACTTTAAAATGTGTATACACTATTAAATGGCTGTCGTGGTACTTCACATGTGTTTTAATATCCATAACATTTTTATGATAAGAACATTTAAATTCTCAGCCATTTTCATAAAAAACTTTATTATTGACTCTAAATATTAACTTTAAAGTTTAAACCTTTTCCAGTTGCATGATCCTCGCCTACTCTTCATGCCCAGTATGCTAGTTTTAGCTTCATCTTCATTATGTTTTCTATTGTATCCTGTAGTTTTGTAAAGTTCTTCATTTAAGAAGGCATCCATAAGCCTGAACAGCTAACTCAACATTTAATGGCAAAGTGACTTTTATTTTGTTGTTACCATGGTACCCAAGACAATCATGTAACAGAATATTCTAATTTTTAATGTAAATATTTTATGAAAATAATCACTGGGAGAGATTAGTGCTGTTGTGATTAGATCTCCAAGACCCTTTGCCATTGCTGGTGCTGTAGTGCTGACCCCCATTGTCTTCTATGAGGTCCCCAAAATGAGCCATGTCCACAGAGTCCTGCCCCATCCCAACTCCACTACAGTGTATCTCTTCTCTCAGCTTGCTCTCATTGAACTGGCTTTGTTGGTTTTTTTTAAAGCTGTCTGACATGGTACTAAATGTACATATAGGAAATTAAAAAAAATACATATAAATATAATTAAATAAAATTTTAGATTCCTAGAAGCAGTGAATATGGCTCAATGCTGTGGAAGTATGAGGACTTGAGTTCAGATCCCCAGCATTTGTATTAAAAAGCAGGCGGGGTAGTATGTTTCTGTTATCCTAGCACTAGGGAGACACAGATGCATGGAGTCCCTTATCCAGTCACCTTCGCCAAATTAATAGGCTCCATGTTCAATGAGAGACCCTTTCTCAGAAAATAAGGTTGAGAGCTACTATTGAGGACATTCAGCATCCAACTTTACACCTATACACACCTAAACAAACACACACGATAGAAGATAGATAGATAGATAGATAGATAGATAGATAGATAGATAGATAGA
>LOEQ01000393.1:158129-168132 GCA_001685075.1 Bramus lutescens
CTCCACCCACCTAAGGGCTGGCCTATCAAAGGGCCAAGACAGTTTCTTTATTAAGCAATGAAAGTAACACATAGACAAATGACCCTCCTACATCACTGTGGTACACAGACATGCATGTTGACTAAACACCACCCACATGCATCAAACAAAAATAAGTACATTTTTTTAAAAAATTAAAGATATACTAGGAAAAGTAAAAACATAAAAATGAACAAAACCCTTTTCTTTCTCATGGTTATTACATAAAAATGTGGTTGTGTCTCACAGATAAGATTCACATTTAAAAGCTACAAAATTGTGAACACTCTACTGTTACTACTACTTTCTCCACAACTGTATTTATTATAAAGGAGACTGATAGTTTTGTCCTGGTTGCCTTAACCTGTTTTCTTAAGAAGAGCGGTGTAGTGATATTTTATTTGTATTTTAATAAATTAAGTTTGCCTGAATATCAGTGTGCAGAGCTAAGCCACTAGAGGCCAGGCAGTGGTGGTACGCACCTTTGATCCTAGGACTCGGAAGACAGATGCAGATGGATCTCTGTGAATTCAAAGCTACCCTGAGCTGCATAAGATCAATCCAGAAACAGATCCAGGTGGAGGTGGCTCACACTTTTAATCCCCGTGTTTGAGAATCATACGCCTTCAATCACAGCTCTAGGGAAATGGGGCAGGAGTGATGTGGCTGGGCAGAGAGAGGAATATAAAGGGGAAAAAAACAGGAACTCACTGGAGTGAAGAGTCTGAGGTTTGGCGAGACAGTACAGTCTAGACCGTCTGAGGATCACCCCTTCGGTCTGCATTGATGGATGTAAAATGGTTTGCTGTTCTGATCCTCTGATCTTCAGCTTTAACCTCTTTATCTGTCTCTAGGTTTTTATGATTCATGCTGCAGAGGAGAAAAGAAATCACATCCCTCATTTCATAGTGTATGATTACTAGGCTTCCCTTTATTTGACTTAGACATTGCATGCCTCCTCTCAGGGTCTGCTCTGCTCATGTAGCTATCCAGTCTTCCAGGCTGTAGTGGACAGGGCAGCTTTGAATGTCATGTATCTGTATAAAATAAGCAGCCCTTTATTTTGCTACAGTGTGTGCTTCAAATTGAGATTATGTTATGCTACAGATATTCAACTTTCTTTTCCTGACACATTGAGTATTTGGATCCTCTGGTTCTTTTCTCTTAAACATCTGGGCAAGTACATGTGCATTGAAGCATGGTGCAAATAGTCTAGGATTTCCTCCCTCTTGTTATGTGTTTTGCTCTCAAGCGTGCTCTGGAAAATGGAAGTACAACATACAATACAATTTTTACAAACATTCCGATAGGTCTTGGGAAGCCGGAGTTGTTTTCACTAGCGTGAAACAGCCTATAAAATGAGATTTTTAAATTGCCATGAAACCTTTGCTAGGTTTCAAATGCATTTAAGTCTTGTCTTCAGTAACAAGAAGGTATTTTCTTTGAATATAAGAACATGTAGTAGATAGTAACAAAATATTTGGAACAACTTTGCTTTATTCCCTATTAAAAACATGTGAACACACCGGAAAACTACTTTAATTTGACTATTTATGAAAATAAAGCATGTATTTATTACCTGGTAGACAACCACAATTTTACAGTAATCTTATATTACATTACATTATTATTTACTAATAAAATGTTGCAGTATGTGACTATATCTAGGACATCAAAACAAAGCAGAACCATTATATAAAACATGCTGAAGTACAAAGAACTTTATATTCTTTTTTCTGATTATTCATCTCTGGGAGATAAGTGTTATCATAGCAGCTTACAGGTGAGATTACTGAAGCAGAGAGGGATTGCGTCGTATCTAGCTAGTAAGTGGCCATGATTTGATCCAAGTGTCTGATTCCAGAGTTTGTGGTCTGAACCAGCAGGCTGCACTCCTAGTCCTAAGCAGAGCTTTTCTTCTGCGGTGATTTCCAGTGCAGGAATTCACAGCACTCACGTACTGCCAAAGGCTGGGCCAGCCAAATACACATGTGAAGTCGCTTGGTGACATTTTGTGAGAGGTGGAACCGTGAGAATCCCAGGAAACAAGAGAATATGCCCTGCAAAAAGAATTCCACAAAATATGTTTTCTAAATGATCTGATTTCAAAGCACATCTGTGGCTGAATCTGGCCCATGTGGTCCTCGGTCTGCAGCACTTAGTTTACAGAAAGAGGACCTCTACATTAGCTGAGAATCCCTGGGAAGCTCGGCTGGTTCCCACAGACTGACGAACAACATTTATTTGTAATGAATAAGGATGCTTAGCTAGTCATGCATTTTGAAATTGCCTTCGTTGAAATAAGAGAATGAAAGGAATTAAAAGTAAGGTGCTCTTGAAAAATCCCTCTTTATTAAAATAATGAAGCCCCCCCGTGATGTTCACAGCTAAGCAATCAGATGATCTTTCTGTTATCCCTTCTGTCAGTTTCTGACATTAAGGTTTCTGAGACATGACTATGTTAAATATCCAGTAACAGACTACAAGCTCTAAATGGTACTGTCTTGATTTAAGATAAAATAAATTGTACATGAGTCTAGCATTTATTCTTTATCTCAGGGTTGTGTCATTTTTTTAACATGTTGAATATCTTAATTATTATTTGCATGTTAAGATTGTGACTTGGTGAGTAGTGTATAAAAGAAAATTAACACAATGTCTTCTAGGCAAATGTATCTGCTTGGTCGCTTCGCTGTGGTTACTTTGTCAAAACATCAGTTGTACGCTGTGTCAGGAGGTATTGTTGAATTTGTTTTGGTGTGTTGAAAACCAGGAGGAATATTTGCCTTGCTGCAAAAGCAAATTCTTTTGATTGTTTAAATGTATGATTAGGAAACAAAACCCTTCTGTTCAAGTGCTCTAGAGTTTAGATAAAAATCAAAAAACCATCCGCTGAAGCGAATTCAAGGACAATAAATAAAATTTAGATCAGTGAATGTTCAAACTCCTAAATCAGTAGCAAATTAGGTAACACCCAAGGGCTGGAGATGTGGATATTACATAATGAGGATAATAAAGGAGTTGAATGTGATGTGCCTCCGCCGCATGCTAGTAGCTAATTCAAGTAAAAATGCTTTGTAGTCGTTTGTTGGCCGAGATGCATGTGTTCAGCTAAATGGAAATCTTGGGCGTTCTCTCATACACCCCATTATTTGTAATTGAACACCTGATTTCTATCATGCAACAAATTAACATCTGCACTGGATCTGTGTTTTATGCATATGGATGTAGTGATTAGAATTTTGCAGATAGACAGATACTTGAAAACAAAAAGACAACATTGTGAAACACTTCCAGCCATAATTTTTGATTACATATTGAGAATCGTTTAATTATCTTACTCCATTTAATTAGACCCTCTACTTAGGTCAATTGCTTTTTTTATTAACATGACATGTTAGCAATTTGTTAATTGGCATGAAATAACATGAGACTTTCTTGTGCTTCACATGAGAAGTGCATGTGTATAAGCAAGCTCGTGAAAACACAAGAAGGTAAATGTGTCATTTAGCCATCTCCTAGGATTTGCTGGGACCACTGCCTGGTGCCTTTTGGATTTCTGTCATTGTATTATCCAGAATGGGTTTGTTGATGTGAAGGACTAGAAATTTCCAGACCATGGTTACACATTTAATATACAAGAGCTTTTCTAATCAGTGGAGCCTGGTGAAAAGTGAAGAAACAGATAAATCAATGCTCGCTGAAGGCAGACACAAGAATATAAATATTTAACCAAGCAATTATGCTTTAAAGGGTCTAGTCAATATCAGACCTATAAGTGTCCAGCATCTCTTGCTGGTACTGCACTGCTCATACAGTTTTGGCTGTTTGCAATGTTGTTTGTTTGTTTGATTGATTGATTGATGATTGATTGATTGTTTCTTGAGACAGGGTCTTGGTTTGTAGCTCAGTCTGGTCTCAGATTTACTGTTTAGCTCTTTGTGTTTCAGGTTGGCCTTTAACTCCTTTTCCTCCCTCTCTTACCTCCATAAAACTGTGATTATGTGCCTACCACCACATAACACTAATCAAAGTCTCTATCAGTGTTTTACGTTAAAAATTACTTTTTATGTATCAGTGAAGACATTGATTATACCTAGGAATAAATAGTGTTTTGTCTCAAAGAATTCTTCTAGAATTTGGCAAGAATGGACAACTATTAGTTCCCTGCACTGGAACTGGGTGCTTAGCCACAATATATCACACTTCCTCGCAATCTATCCATTATTTAAGTGGGCATCATTTTCTTCTTGAACCCCCAGTTAGTTATACTACTAAAGCATCCTAATTGCTAGAACTTTTTGATGGAGAAAATAGAGGAATCTAGAATAACATTGGTTTTTCTGTTTACTTTATTATAATTCTACTGTATTGTACATACTCTGTGGTTACCTCATACCTCATAAAATTTAAAAGTTAAATGAGATTTGGGGATCAATTGACCTAGTGTTCATGTTGTATAAATAAAATAATGAGGGCAAAGGTGGTAAAACTTTTAAAAATATTTGTGGAGAACTAAATTCAATTATTTAATTTTTATTGAGCAAATATATCCTGGGCAAAGCCCCAAGTCAAGCGTTGTGGCACATAGAATTCACAATATGCCTAAGTCTGCAAGCGTTGTTTTATTTCTTGTTGGAAATGTTTACATCCACTCGGGGGCACTGTGATCAAATGTAAGGGAGGGAAAAATTTGATTTATTTCAGTTAGAAAAATTGCCCATTGTTCTATCTGTAAATCTAATTACGTACTTTAGATAAAATGCCTTTTAAATATATCGAAGTAGCTGAGGTTCTTAAATGTCTTGATTAGGTATAAATTAAAAGAGTGTTTTTCACATTGCACTCTGCAAAGCTGTAGCACCAGCCTCCCGTGAAGCCTTGGTGGTGTACATTCTTAGGCCCGTTGGAATCCGAGGCTCCTGGTGCCTGGCAGCCCGACTCTCCAGAAGCCCTCCTTGAAAGATGGCTTGCTTACTGACATTTGGCAGCCAGCACATTGGAACAAATTCTGAAAAACGTTTTAGTATTTAGCTTATAATGTATGTTTTAAATAGTGTGGGAAATGGCTGTTTTTAGAAACAAATCATGTTGGTTTTAATATGTAGAATCTGAAGCCATTTGTCTGTTCATAGATATGCAACTGGATCTACTTGAGCTACAATCATTCTGGTAGTCATTACCCTTACCCACAACCCCTCAAAAAATATAATCAGGTAAATTTTGACACAGATCTTTTTGTTTTGTTATGTAGGTAAGTTAGCCAATTATTTATAAAACTTTTCTCCTTAGAGACATTATCTAGAGTCCATGATAATGCTTCTAACAATGTTCTCTTTACACTCATTGAAAGACCTACTATGTGTTTTAGTAAATTGATAAAGGTTCGGGCAATTGGGAAAACATTCAGAACTTTTATTTACTATTAGAAAAACACTAGCAAAGTAGTGAGCTAGCAGAATCTGACCTTTTTTGTCTGTGACTAAAGCAGAACCACAGCACTCGGTCTCTTTAATAAGTGATTCTGTTGCTTTGTTCAAAAGAGACCATCTAAACGGTTGGAAGAGAATCCCGTTGCTCTTAGAGAAAAACTCCATGCTTCTAGTTGGAGGAGGGAGAACCATCTAGAAGCCTAGACCACAGAGCTGAATTCTGCACTCCTTCCTCCCAGTCTATTGTTTCACAGTCTTCACATCCGATGAGCCTCTTTGTTATCTCCTATCTCACACTGTGGATTCTCTTTGAGGAAGTTAAAGTACAAAATTTCTGTTGAGTCTTCATGGGGAGAGGTTACCCTTGAGGAAGTGATGCTGCAGATAATTTAACAAAGTATTAGCTAAGCTTGCTATATTTGCAGAAGATTCTGAGTTGTTCTGTGTCTTGTGGTGCTGCGCTGACTTTAAAAGCATCTTGGGAGGTTTTTCTCTTTTGTATTGCTTTGTCTGAGTACAGTTCCCTGCCTTGACAGCCACCTGTCTTTATATGCAAGCACTTTTAACAAAGGACCAATCCACCCAGTACAGGCTGCATTTCACTCCAGAGTTTAAAGGATGGGGTTGTTCCTATTCAGACATAACATTCTGATCAAACATTGTCAGATTCTGCATGTGTAAAAGGTAAAAGCTAACATGAAGATAAATACTGAGTTATATGCAGGAACCAGCATCTGTGCCTTCCCCTTTAACTATGACCCTAAAGTGATTCTTAAGCAAAACAAGAAGTTGTATTATTATGTGCTAATTAATACTTAAAGGTAGTCCTCAGCACAGGTTTTGTAATATTAAAAGTAGAAGTTGATTGCAAAATATAGATGTATCATCTGGAGGAATAAAGTGTACCTACCTTATGAAATTAATGTAGTAACTGAAAGAAGACATGTTGCGTGTAAAAGCACAGACCCTGGAGTTAGATAGTCAGTAAATCAGTTTGTCGAAAGTTGAGTGAATTTTGAGAAAAGCAATGATGAAATGCATTTAGAATAGTCCCTTGACATATCAAGACAGCCCACAGACTGCAGAATACACTCTACTATAATGTACTTGTTGTTTTACTTAACTTCCCTCATCAGATTTTGACTTTCAGGGAGAGTAAACTCTGGTTTCATTGTGTTCACGTTAAATAACAAATAAAGGTAACTTGGGGATAACCGAAAACTTTAAAATTTCATTTTTTATCTGCATGTGTTTGTGTGCCTAGATACATCATAAAATGAAGGGATCAAAGGAGGCCAGAGGGCATCAGGTCCCCTGTAACTAAATTTATAAACCTCTTGATAGTGGTGGCTGGGAACCGAACTCAGGGACCTCTGCAAAAACAGTATAACATCTCTGGACTAAATTTACACTCATTGAAAGACTTACTATGTGTGTTAGTTGAACCACCTCTCTAGAGGTGAAAAATTGTCTATAACCTTTTTGGTTTTCATTTTACTATAATTCCTTATTGCTTTTTTAAAGAGTTCATGGATTTTTTATTTGATTATTTAGCATTTTCTGGAAACCTCCTTTGTAGGAACCTCCGTGCTAATTTATCATTGCCTTTTATATCTTCTGCTTTATGTTGGTGTTAATGATCACTGTATCTTCTGTTCTAACATAGTACAAATGTTAAGTTTTTTATATCTCATTTTCTTTCAGTTCTACGAGAGAGAGAGAGAGAGAGAGAGAGAGAGAGAATCAATTAATTGAGGATTACTTGGCTTTTGGTAAATATCAACAACAAAACGATGTCAACATGGTTATCTCCCCACATCCCACTAAAAAACAGATGAAGTGGGACAGCAACTCTACTTGGGGATGCAATTTTGACACTAATCTTTAAGGAGACTTCTGTTCTGTTTCCTAAGGCAAGAGTAATATATGTTCTTTAATAGAAACTAAAGTAACTAACTAAAGACACTATTTAGACTGTGATTCCATGAAGAGAAGATGGAGTCATCATCTGCCAAGAACTGACACACTCTCTCTCACACACTCTCTCTCTTTAATTGATATTAATTAAGACAAATCTGTAGTTACAATCATATTAGCTTAAGTTCTTTTCTGTGAAATAATCTTGATATGCCACAAATTCATGTGATATAGCTCCAATATTTATCCCTGGCTCCATATAAAAGAGGAAGTGGTATGCTCAGAACGTTTTTAAGTTGGCATCCAGTATACCTTTTAGTAAATAATAAAATAAATGTTTATTTAACTTTGTACTGGCACCTATGTTTGTTTTGTGGTCATTAGAGGCTCACTCAAGTCAATGAGCTATGCACTCAGTCACAGAACTGTGTGTTTCTTTCTCCTTCTATCCATTTTAACGTAGGAACATATGGTTCCTTTGAGATGAAAATGCTGGACTACTTGAACTGCAGCATGTTAGCATTCGTGGAAGAGAACGCTGCTTCCTTATATACATGTTCCTCAAAACAAAAGGAGGAGAGGGCAGATTTCGTGCCACAGTTGAGTTTTGAGAAGAAGGACATCAAGGGCGTCTTTGAAAGCATCCCCATAGATGTTTGATAAAATGAGTGAGATGTGCCCAGTAGATGGCGCAAGCACTCCCCACAAATAAAAAACTCATGACTGCAGGCTTGGGGGGAGAAGCTCTGTTTACAGACAAGAGACATCAGTGCATTTTCTTTGCTAAAATGTAAAAATAAGATGTTAGAAGAAGGAGAAGTGGCAGTTCATTTTGCACATATGGAGCTTGACAGGACACTTTAGTGAATTAATATAGGACAGCTCTAATATATGGTGATATAGGGTAATCACAGCTACCACAAGGTTGCTTTCAACCACAACTGTCGGACATTGAAATGCCAGTGGTCAGAGGTTGTTTTTCTTCTTCTCCGTTGACTACTTGGATTTCTTTTTGCATTTTATTTCATATCCACAGACAGAATATGAACACAGGTCTGTAGGTCAGAAATCATAAACATGGTATTATTGAGCTTTAAGCTAAAGGAGAAAAGAAGAAACTTTATACAACTCAGTGCAGTGAATTCAAACCCATTGGACCTACACTTATGTTACTATTGCTTTTGCTAGTCATTATCCTCCACATGAAGAGAGAAAAAACTTGAACCTTAAAGTTTCCTGTAGTAGTCTGTGGAATTCTTTGAGTGGTGGTGTTGGGAGCTTTAATAAATAGAGCAGGAGAAATTTAGCAGCTTGGAAATTCAAAGCTGGTCTTCTCCAGTAATTTCTTTTGCTGGGATTGGAGAGACGGCTCGATGGGTCAGAGTTTTGGTTACTCTTCTAGAGGACCCTGGTTCCATTCCTAGCACCCACATGGCACTTCACAACTGTCTATAACTCCAGTTCCTAGAAATCTGGCACCATCTTCTGACCTCCGCAGGTACTAGGAACATGTGTGGCGCACAGACATACGTATAAGAAAATCACCTGTACTTATAAAAGATTTAAAAGATACTTAGTTTAGCTTGTGATAGACTTGGTAAAATAGAGCTGAGCACCAAGAACTTTTCAACTTTGTTCTTTATTTAAGAAAGGAGTTTGGTCTCCTGTGCCAATGCGTTCAAGTGTACTTCCCACTTTATTTTGGCATTGTGTGTATGAGTGAGTGCATCAAACACACATGTGGAGAGCAGGGAACAGCGTAGGATGCTGGTTCTCTCCTACCATGTGGTCCTCGCCTTGAACTCAGTCTGCGAGGCTGGCAGGAGACGCCTTGCCAGCCCAAGCAAATACCTTTGAGATATTGAGTGGAATGGGAGCTTGAGTTTATGTACTTCTGAGATGTATCTATGATAGCACACAAAGTACAGTACAGCATTAAAACAATCTAGTTATCTTTTTTTTTTTTTTGGTCCCCTTTTTAAGATGGGTTCTCATTATGTAGCCCTGGCTGGCCTGGAACTAGATAAGTAGACCAGGATGGTCTCCAAGTGCTAGGGTTAAAAGATTTTACCACTACACCAATTTTATTTTGTTTGTTTGTATGTTTGGGGGATGAGTTTATCTCAGGTATGCCTAGACGTCTGCTCAAGTTAACTTTGAACCCTTGTTTCTGCTTCAGCCGTCTAAGTGCTGAGTAAGTACTACTACCCCAGGTTATCTCCTCTTATTCACCAGACAAGAGTCATTTTTAGGAAGTCATGTGTATAGATGTTTTTCCTGCATATATGTGTGCCTGATGCCCATGGAAGCCAGGAAAGGGCATTGGATTCCTGAGAACTGGAGTTACAAACTTTGGTGCTTCCTTATCCGATCTTGGAACTACACCTGTGTCTTCTTCAAGAGCAGCAATTGAGTCTTAACCTGTGAGCCTTCTTTTTTTTTAAATCTACAACAGTCTGTCCTCTTTCTTTCTTCCTTCCTTCCTCCCTCCCTCCCTCCCTCCCTCCCTCTCTCTTTCTTTCTTTTCTTTCTATGTATACAATATTCTGTCTGTGTGAATGCTTGCAGGCCAGAAGAGGGCATCAGACCCCATTACAGATGGTTGTGAGCCATCATGTGGTTGCTGGGAATTGAAC
>LOEQ01000393.1:168162-182309 GCA_001685075.1 Bramus lutescens
GGAAGAGCAGGCAATGCTCTTAACCTCTGAGCCATCTCTCCAGCCCCCTGTGAGCCATCTTTATTAGCCTCCAGTCTAAATGTCATTGTGTTCTGTTATTAGTCTAATATCAATAGCAATCCTTTAGTTTATTCTCTAGCTTGGAAGGCCTTTTCACATACAGCATTCCAAGATTAACTGTCTTGCACTGACTACTACAGTCAACACAAATATTTCTGATCCCTTTCTGGCACTGAAAAGAATAAAATTCATAGCAAGAATGTTCCCACTTATGGGGTATAAGACCTAAGAAAACCATTCATGCTTTCTGTTTACCTCTCCCTTCCGTCCCACCCATGCGCACCCTCCCCACCTCTTTTCACACATTCAGTTCTATTTTCCAAAAATAAAAATGACGGCAAATCAACAAGGCAAATCAAATTGCATCTGCTTTTCCAGGCCCAATTTTCTGCATTCTTATGATACTCCTTCTGGCTCCATGCTCTCTAATCACATGGGCCCACTTCTCTCCCCAGACTTTTTAATTTACTTACGTAACATCTTAGCTACAGAGCAAAGGTGAGCTTTAATACAGGAGCCCTTTATACTCCGCCTGTCCCTGCATATGTTTCATGGGTCAAATCTTCTTATGCATAGTTCTGTACATTCTAGTCCGCGACAGTCCATCTAATAACTCTGAAGTTCTTAAGCCCATTTCTAGTAGAAACAAGGCACATTTCCCAGCATCATCTTTATCAGCATTAGCAGTTACTTTATCATGTATTTGTTCAGTACTTGGAAAAAGAAGTCTTGTATTGCTACCAAACATACCAAAGTTTGTATAGAACAGCGTTCTTTAAAAAGCTTTATTGTAGAGGATAAATTTCTGATGTCACTTTGAGGTCTGCAGACATTGACCAACACTGATTCTGATGGGGAAGGCATCTGTGATACTTTGGATTGAGGCAGCCTTCATCAGGAGTTTAGAAGTACTAGGAGTCTCCTTGGGGTATATAAGGCTCAGTGCATCCCTGAAGGTCTCTATCCCTGTGTCCACAGTAGCTTTCACTTGTGTCATTTTTTGCTTAGCTCTCCTGTGTTAACTCAATTTTAGGATAACTTTATACTGCTAAAGTCATGTGGTTATTCTCAGTCCCAATAAATACCAATTTTGTGGTAAATGCAAAGGTGTTTTAGTTTTTTTTGATGTAGTTTCTTTTGACCAAGGTAGGAATAGCTCCTCAGTAACTCATAGTTACAGCACATATACCACATAAAGACCCAACCCTGGTGCTGAGGACTGTGGTGAGAAGTTGGTCATTTTGTATAGGTAATGGACATTAGATTACATATAGGCTGGCTATCAGAAAAACATCTTCATGTCACCTAATATAGGAAATAAATATGTATGATTTTATTGAGTATATGATGGTGGGCTGCCCTACAGAAATTATACTTCTGTCAATGGGATGAAAATAAGTAGGCATTGTGAAGTCTACACAATAACTCATCTTAAATAAATGTTGAAAGTAGATGAAATTTGTAGTACCAGGCCTCTAGGTTAAAAAAGACAACAAACAGACAATTTGAAGAGCAGTAATAACCCAGAGTATTTGAACAAAGGGGAACTCTGTGTGGACATAAGTGATTGGAAGCATCCAAGGATGCAGGCACGAGCAATACTCCAAGGATGTAGGCATGGGTAATGCTTATAAAAAGTAACAATGTTCAGAACTCATGGAAAGAGTGCCAGAACAGGCTTAACAGAAATCCAAGCAAAGCTAGGCCTGCAGACAGCTGATCAAAACAGCTTAAGCACAGGGAAGCCGGGCAGAGATTGGTACATTGAAGCCAAGATAGAATGTCAGGTCTGGAAAAATAGACAGGACATCTTGCTGTTCAGTCCCCTAAGGCTTGAACCAGAACTCCACAGTCCTTGACTGCTAAGATTGGCCACAAAACATTAAAGTGAGGTTCAGTGACATGGTTTATGTAGAGCAAGATGTTGGGAAGAAAAATCTGAAACATGCTGAGCAGGAGAGGTTCAGATAAATGACTTTGTAAACTAAATCATGAAAATATGAGTGAACAGAGTCAGCCTATGAAAATTTCAGAGTTCTCAACTCGTGTCCTTGTTAACTGAGCCCACAAAGCAATGTTTAAAGGGTGAAAGACCTTCCAAAAATCATGTAAATGGATGGATGCCATCATAGAGTGTACAACCAAATTTTAAAGTGAACTTTCTTCTTTTTCAGATATGAATCAATAGATTCCTAGCCACATTACAAGTGAAAAGGGGGCCTTCTTATAACCTATTAGTTCATTCTAAACAAAATGTGAAAACTCAGTTGCTTACTTGTATGAGTGAGGACGTGGTTATTGTCCAGCGTATTCACACAAGACTACATTAGAGAGCAGGGCTCCGACAGAATCTTTTTGTAGAATCTTTTGACTCTGAGGTTCTGAGACAGTGCATACTGTTGTCTCCCAATTCTTTTCTCCATGTCTCACTGAAAGTGTTCAGTTTCATAAAATTCAGTATCATTTTTATTTGCCCACCAAACCTCTTCCTTTTCATAATACCTCCTAGAATGCAGCGATCCAGTGTGTACTCACTCTGTGGAACACACTGAATCTTGGGCTGTATTCTGGTTGATTTTATTGCTAAAGGATGACTGTGAAAATGACATTTTGTTTATGTTTCACTTAAACTTCTAAGTATGAAGAAGGCAAATCAGCATCTCCATTTATAGAAATGGAAACCTAAAAGTTTGATTACCTGTATTGTATATAATGCTCAGCCATGTCTGATCTTTTTTTTAAGGAGATATTGTGTCCTAAAGAGAAGTTACCATTAGTAGGGCATAACAGTAAATAATTTTCTCTGAAGTCTTACGTGTCTGGGATCCGTTTTGCCATTCCTTCTGGAGATATCAAGCTAGGGCCCAGGGACATTCAAATTTTCAAGATCGATGACACTTACTGGTGATGTAGGCATGTTTGCCTGGATTAGGTAGGGAAGGCTAGATTGCCCGTACCCTCAACCCTTTACATTATATGTGGGACATTCTATAATCAGTTTGAAAATCAGTAACTTTTTCTTAGCATTTAACAGCAACAAAGTTGCTGGAGATGAAGGGGGAGGGAAGAAGAATTTAATTAGGGAAAACGAAGGAATGTGTATTTACGAAATATTCATTCTATGACTGAATATATTAAGACAATACAATATTAATTGATTTCATCTAGACATTCTATAATATATGCTTATTTAAATGCTTGCTGTGTATCAGGCATACCGGTTTGTTAATGAAAATTGTGTTTTAAGGAAATAAATTAATATAATTTTGAAAATATTCACCTTTGAGAGGACATGTACCACTAAAACTATATTTTGGACATTTTTTTCTGCTAATTGAGTTCTAAAAGAATATCATCAAACAATTATCAAAGATAAATATTAGCATACCCTCCTCTTTTTTGGTTTTATTATATGAGAGGGAATATTGTTAAATAGCTCAGACTGGTCTGGACCTCCGTGGACAGAACAAGCTGGCCTCACTTTCTCGGTCTCCTTGCCTTCCTATCGTAACTGTTCTGATTACAGAGATGAGCCACCACATTTGGCTGAGAAACTATGATCTTAGAGGAAGATTTCTCTAAACAATTTGACTTAGATTGTTTGCCTCATGTTTGGATTCATAAAGTTCCTTTTTTACATTCAGCTGTTAAAATGCTAATGCCAGCTGAGGTTTATATTTAAGAAGGTAAAACTCTTAAAAAGAGATGCAATAGCTTTGAACTCTTGATTCTATATAGAGTATTACCTAAGTAAAATGAGGGGCTCTGTCCTTCAAGCCTGTCACTGTGTCTCCTGTTTCCACATCATGGAAGCCTAACATTTTATTCAATGTTAAGAGTTATCAGCTTTTCTTGGCCTTAACTTCTCTCCAACTGTCAGGTACTTTGTTTGGTGAAGACCCATTCTTTTGTACTCTTTCCTGTCCAAGTTCAGGATGTATAAAAACCAACTAGAAAGTATTTATTTCTGGGTTTCCTAATGCTCAGATCACAGTGTTGTTTTGATTCAGCTTCTTTCCTTGTCCTTAGCTGAAAACAAAACCAAAAAAAAAAAAGAAAGAAAGAAAGAAAGGAAAGGAAAGGAAAAGGCTTAATCTTGTGGAGTTAAATAAAAGCAAGAATGTAGTGAAAGGAAGATTCCTTTTATGCAAGCAGCGGAGACTGTGGTGCTGGGTGACTGAAAGTGCCTGAGGGCATTTGGTCCCTATTGGTTTTCACATCAAATGCAATGGTGCCCACAGATAGCCTGTATTGTTGTCAGTTAAATGGGATCATGAGTGTCTGAAAGGTGTTTGAGAATGAACCGAAAATCATTTTCACAAGTGGATGATTACTTCTGCCACATGTTAACCGAACTCTATCAGAATGGCCCAGCTTTTTGAGCCTGCATTAATTGCTCTTTCAACCTTGAGTGAGGTTTCCCTTTAAGAAAGCCCTTTCCAGGACTAAACTACTCTATATATTGATTTTTTTTCTTTCTGTATTTCTCCTTGAAAAACGAAGCCTTGGAGAAGAAAAGCCTTTATTATTCAACATGTAGATTGATTGTTCTATTTCTTTGAATAGAAACCAGGACTCATAAGTGATCCACCCAAAGTAATAGTCCCTTTTTTCCCCCAAGCGCTGAATAATTCCCATCTTCTGTATACAATTATGTTTTTCAAATATTCATTAGTGATGATTTTTCCTTGTAAAGTAAACCATGAACTCTCACAGCATGGACTCTATGCAAATAAATTGTCGTATTCTCTTTTCTATTAGAATTGTGTGCCACCATTCTAATTGAAACTAAACTACAATATTTAGTAAAATGTTTGGAGAATTTTTGTGTTGGAAGCATTCTTTGAATAATCTTCAAGTTAGAGAGATTGTATAAAATGTTTCTGAAGTGTTTGGTTAAATGGGACCTTTTCTTTCTTATAACCATTTCCTGTCCCAAACATGGCATGTACAGTATTAGCTACGTCTTTACTATGACTAGGAAAATACATGCTACAGTTCATATTGTGTGAGAGGATGGGTTTAATCTCAATTTTTAAGACTGACTAGAAAAAGAGTTCTTCAAATTTCATTAACTCTTTTGATTATGTATATTTGTGTGTATATATGTGTGTGTGTATCAGCATGGAGTATATTGTATTTAAAGGACATATCTAATTTATTAGTAAAATGTACCTATGAGGGTGTTGGCGTAAAGAAAGATAATACCCAGAATGGTGTGTTTTAATTTATCTTTTAAGTATGTTTTCAAAGGAATATTGCCCATAACAGCATTTTAAATACTTTTGTAAGTGACAATGATGACAGAAAAAAAAAGTAGTCTTAGCATTTACGCCAGTGTTTGTCTAGTTTAAAGTTTACTTTCTACTAAACTTCATGTTGTTATGTAAAGCTGTTATTGTATCATTTTGAGACTAGAATACCTACAGTTAATGATTACCATAAGTCTTAAGAAGTTTTTATTCCTGTTGCCCTAAAACCTTCTGAGAGATTTTGGAAAGACTAGGTTGATTCCTAAAGAAAAACCTTGACAAGTAGCCATGGTACATCTTTCATCTTTCATCTTGATTTTTAACAGATTTTTTTTAAACAGTGTTGCTTCCAAAAAGGTTGTGCATTTTTTAATGAGATACCCTAATGACTAGGTGAAACTGTTGATTTAAAAAAGTGTGAAAATATGCTGTATGCCTTATGGGTAGAAGCTTTTGTATCTTGAGGTTTGACCATTAGAGAGAGATGGGAAGAAAGAGAGGGAGAATGGAGAGCAAGACAGAGAGAAAGATCAAGTAGGCAAATACCATTGTCATTTTATTTTCTTTTTAAACTTTCCCCTAGCAGCATATTCTAAATATAGACTGAAAAGTCTTGGAGTCTGGCTTCCTATGTCTCTTATACTCAGAGATACCATATGACCTCATGGGGTTGTTGTGCACACAAAAGTAAATGTCATAGGCCAGGAAACAGGAATAATTTCGTTGTTTTTCACCTTGCCTCTTGACAGTGATTCATGTTTCTTTGGGGAGGAGGAAATGATGCTTTCCAACAGAACTCTGGCTGAAGCAGTAGGACTTTAAGACCTTGGCAGTGTTTGGACTGACTTCCGAAACCCAGTCTCCAAGCCTCTGTTCAAATCCCAACATTGTGTCAGAACGGCTCATTTCTGTGTTACCTAATCCAGTGTAAGAAGAGAAGATTTTAAAGTTAAGCAGATAATTTTTTATTCAAAGAGAGCAACCTCTTAACACTTAAGTTGGGTGTATTGATGAAAGCAAATACTTTTAAATAGTATCTGAGCAGTTAGTTTCAGTTAATTCAGAATACTCTGGTTACATGAGCCCTGTGGTGCTCTGGAAACATTTAGTTGGGGGAAGCTGCGTATTTGCTATCAGTACTGGCAGTGTGTAAGAAGATGTACAGCACAGTATCTCCCTTGAACTCCATTCAACAATTCTTGGACCAAATGTGACTCTATCTAAGGAACCTTTTTCCTAAGACCATATTCTCAGGAAGTAGAGAATGGAGCATGGAAACTACTTTTATTTGTGTTTCATTAAAAAATTTTTTAAAGATTTTCAAAATGTTTTGTTTAAAGCCAAGTTCTGAAGGTGTTGAGAGTGAGTAATGTGAGCCCCTCAACAATATAAATAAGTACATCGGCTCTTATTTTAAAACAGTAGAAAAAATCTACAGTCCTCATCAGAGAATGCTTATGCCATGCTTGGTGGCACTTGTTTATTGAGCAACATTATAAATTGCCACCAAGATAAAAACATGCATTCATTTAGCAGGTCTGATTTTCATACTCTTTAAAAACAACTTTGTTATTAAGTTGATCATGCATTCAAGAGAAAGCCAGCAATGATGTGGCAAGTATCAAAATGCTAAGAAAGAGGCCAGCATCAATGACAACCCAGCAGCAGATCCTTAGGACACTAAGCAAGTTCTGTCCCATCTAAGAGGAGGAAAAATTCTACTGCTAACCCCACCATGCCCCACCTTTGTTTGGTAGAATCCTGTTTCAAAAATCAATGTGACAGCACTTTGTTTAGAATTTAAGTGGCAAGAGGAAATGTAAGCTTGACTTTTAAAATATAATACTGTTTTAAATCACAAATAACAAGTATATAGCTTTTAAGGGTATGCCTAATGATATTGCCATTTTATACCAAATAGTTAAATAGCTAAACTTCTTGTTGAATATTAGGCAGTTATAATTGGTGTTTATATTAGTGGCCCTAAGATGTCCTGAGGCCCTTTCTAAATTGTTAAAGAGAGGTAGAATTGTCTTTTATTACTATTCAAAGTCATTTATTGTATACAAGTTCTCTAAAAATTATTATAGATATTGTATAGTCTCTCTAGAGAGAATACTTATTTTTTAGTAATTAATGAGTTTCCCAACATTAATATGTATGGAATAACCCATGTTAACTAGTGAAACATAATTTCAGAGTAAATTTTCATATTTTTCTAAAATTAAAAAAAATCTTCTGGGATGTAGATATCAATGTGTAACCTCATATTGAATATTTCAAAAAATGAATAAGTGTCAGGTTGGTGATTCAGTAGCCACATTAGGTCTTCAGATGAGTTGAGAGAGAATATGTTTTAATTTTTGTAAGATATGTTCTGATCAGTGGGCTGCCCGGTATTTATATAATAATAACTTGTGCTCATTTTCCTCGGTCCTCTATCTTTCAACCCTTCCCAATAATCCTAGCACCCATCTGTGATGAATTTAAACTTTTCTGAATTTTAAACATTACAAGGGTCTTGAAAACTGATGAATTCATTTAAGAGGGAAAGTGTTCGAGGAGTTCTCCACTATACTCAAGACACAGGTAAAGGCCCTTGCCTTTGTTCAAAGTATTCAATTTAATCATATGAGAAATAGCTGTGAAGTCAGAATGACCACATACCCAGAGTACTTCTTAACAGTGTTTTTTTTTTTCATTACAAAAGCAAGATGCTCTCTCATGCACTTCCAGTGGTAATGCAGCAAACCACCATCACTTTGGAACAACAACCTGGCAATTTCTGACACAGTTAAACACACACTTTTAATATGATACAGCAATCTAGTTTCTGGACACTAGAATGAGAGGAAAGCATGAAAACACACACAAATGTTCGTGGGAACTCAGTTTTTCATAAGCAAAGGTGTGGCAACAACTCACACACATGCCAACGTGGGAATACATTCGTACAGTGGAATATGCTGCTTAGCAATTAATGGGAACGGACTCCTGGAGCACATAATGTAAAGGATGAATCCCAGAAGTAGTGTTCTCAAAAAAGGAACTCAGACACAAAATGCTGTATGCTATATAATCCCAACGACATTGTAGAAAAAAGAATGAACAGTGAGGTCCGATGCAGAATCATACTCAGAATTAAGGCTACAAGGAAAGGACTGAACATGATGGGTACAAGGAACCTGGCATTCCACAAGGTGATTGTAGTAGTGACTACAAGAGGATTATTTATAATTATTATTTTTAGCATCTATTTTAATGGTAGCCTAATCATTTCTTACTATGTGAGTTTAAAGTTTTCATTTTAAAACAGTATTGGCAAACCACTTTTCTTCATGCATTCCTTAACTTTAAATATTTTCCTTATGAAAAGAATCTGTTCTTATAGAGGAAGGCAGCTAGGCCTTGGGATTCAATCACAAAGCTCATACTTATGGTGAGGACAAGGCACATGTAAACTTTCACGTTTCTTTTTCAGTGTGTATATGTTTTCTTATAGATCTCACTTCTATTTTTAGGTAAAAATTGTATTTGACCAATATGAATATTTTTCCACACATGGTTCCTCTGTGTACCCTTTGTTGTCATGGAACTCACTCTGTAGACCAGGCTGGCCTTGAACTCACAGAGATCCAGTTGCCTTCCCTTTCAAGTGCTGGGCTTAAAGGTGTGCACCAACACTGCCCTGCTAAAATTTTGACAAGGAATAAATAGTGTGTGTTTTTCACATAGTGTTTACAATGCCTCCTTTTTGGCAACCTTTCATTGACTGTCATTTCATTTTTATGTGTAGAGCCCATTAAATTCTTACGACCAGTTCATTTCTGGATGTATTTGGACGATTGTCATTCATGTGTGTATTTCAAACAAATTTTTTCTCATAGTGCAATAGCTCAGACATCTCAAGATCTGACTTCCAAATATCCTGCTTCCAGTACCAATTTTTCTTTCATTCTTCTTCCTTATAAAACCATCCACTATTCTCCAAATGTATTTATTCCCACACACCGTACACATATCACTCTACTGTCTGTTTGTAGAGAAACTAGAAGTTGTTATTCTAAGTTCATTGGCGCATCCTTTTGAATGATGTTCATCTGGCTAGTACTCCTCACAGAGAACCTACATGCTTAGACCACTCATAACTAATTTGCATGTGGTAATGATGGTTCGTGGATCACTCTCACTTGTGTGTGACCCATCTGCCCAGCACTCTGCAAAGTGAGATGCTTTGAGAAAGCTGAGAAGCAGGCTGTGGTCACAGGCAGAGGTTATTCCAGTGCCTTCTGTGGCTCCTGAGCCGCTATTAAGTACACATCCTGCTTTTATAGAGAGCATCCATCACGTCCACAGTAGCAAGCTCCTTAGGTCACTGTTGTTAACCCTGTAATAGGAACATGGGTATGTGCATTTCAGGAGAGGGAAATTATATAGAAAAGACAGAAAGAGAGCAGCTGGACGCCCATCACCACAACCACAAGAGAAATTAGAGGCGTAAAGAAAGGGCGTTTAGTGGACCTTGGAAAGAAACAGTGAACAGGTGAGAACAAGAAGAGCCAACATCTTCACCAGTGTCTAAATGAGTTCACGTTGCATCCACAAAAACAGACAGTGGCTTTAGGTACATTATGATTGCCAGAGAGAAACTCCCCACACTTAGCTGATATGTCTAAAAGCAAATGAATAATTGATTGGGCCATTTGGGTGATACTTTCAATGCAAGAGCCCAATTGTTTTGAACTTTAATAGCTCCTTAGTTCTTTATCCTAATTCTGATATTAATATTTAGAATACTTACTTAATGTTTGTTCCTAGAAATTCCAAATCATTAAGTACAGAAATAATATAAACCCTGACCCTTTCATATGATATTATGTAAGTTTTTCCTACATTTTATTAAGTTTATCAAAGTCATAATTTCAGCAACAAGACATTATTTCTTTCTATGAATATACCATGTTAGCATTTAGTAAATACATCCCTTACCCTTGAAAATTTGTTACCAATTTTCAGAAATGCAAATTGTAGTACCCCATGTGCCCTTGTAAGCATACACCATCGTGTGTGACCTGAGTAACTCCATAATAGAAAGTTAGGTGTTTCTGCATCTTGCCATGCTATTTCTCAGAAGAAAGTTTTCCTGTTAATGCTCCCACTGGTATTAAAGATGATGTCAATATATCCACTATATATTCCCAAGCATCTCAAATTACTATTTTTTAAATCTTTATTTAAATCTATTTATTATGTACACAGTCTTCTGTCTGTATGTATGCTTGGATGCCAGAAGAGGGCACCAGATCTCATTACAGATGATTCTGAGCCACCATGTGGTTGCTGGGAATTGAACTCAGGACCCCTGGAAGAACAGCCAATGCTCTTAACCTCTGAGCCATCTCTCCAGCCCTCAAATTAGTATTTTTAAGAAAGAGAGAAGATGTGTTTGCTTTGTTTTATGTAAGTGAGTTGTAAGACAGAGGCTAAAATTTCTACTGTGAAATTGTGAGAGTTCAGTCCTCTAAGCCCTCAAACTCTTAGAGGTGTCATTCTGTATTACTTAGCACTGCACATAGATTAAGTTCATTTGAATAACCTTTATATTGGTAAGAACGGAAGTTCTATTCTCAGGGCTGGGGAAATAGCTCAGTAGGCAAAGTGGCTAGAACCCATGTAAAGAAGCTAAGCATAATTTCACATGATTTTAATCCCAGAACTGAGAAGGCAGTGACAGGTAGATTCCCTTGAGCTCCTTGACCAGCCTGCCTAGCTTACTTAGCAAGCTCCAGGCCAGCGAGAGACCCTGACTCCAAAAAACAAGAAGGAATAGCTCCTGGGAACAACCTCTGGACTCCACATGAACATGCACACACAAGAGCATGGATATTCACTTGCATACACATATGAACACATACCACAAAGGGTTTCTATCCAAATGCATGTCCGGGTTAATCATTTCAGTTCAGATTACAGACACCATGCAAGTTAAAAGCCATAGCTGAAATGGTGTTAAACTAAATTATGTCACCTTTTGTGTTAGCTGAGTTTCGTAGTGAAAAATAATGTTCAGTGAAGAACTTACTTACATAAGCCACATAAATCTCAAAATGACAGAGCTGCCAAAGCACTTGGAAATCAGGATACCCAATGTTGAGCTCTAATAGGCAAAGAAATGGGAGTGGATATTGGTGCAGGCATATCGTGAGGTCACCCAGCTGGACAATGACCTTTCACCCTGGATTCTTGGTTCTGTATCTACCTCCTTCTCAGGCCACACTCATCAGCACCAGTCAGCTGAGCGCTGAAGAACTCAGTACAAGTTCCTTTGCTCATAGCCTCTGTATCGCCTAAGAAACATGTGCGAAAATAAAATTCCAACTGGTTCTCTGATTATCCTTTCTAACTCCTACTTCGTTCAATTTGCTGTAAGGACTGACAAATTGTAAGCCACATAAATCAATTTCCTTTCAGGCAAGGAGAATCAGCTCAGTCATCTAGTAACACAGAAGCTGCATGTTGTCTCCAATTTCAGAGAAACTAAACTTTGCCTGTAGCAGGCTGGTCTCATAAGTACCTAGGAAAGACATGTGGCTATGTGGAACGGCACCATTATCATACCCTCTTTTGTTTCTCTGACCAGGTACCTTTATGCCCTTGGACAGAAGGTTTGGAAAAGATGGAAAAAGCGTTACTTTGTTCTTGTTCAGGTCAGTCATTTATTTTCCTGTTAAGTAATTGCTTTCTGACAAGGACTCTCACAGTGTTACCTGTTTGTGTCATATCTCTTTTATCATAATAATTCCTGTATTAGAAATTAAACTGAGAATTATTTTAAGTAGTTCATTTGAAAATAGACAAGTAGTGAATTTTTTGTATGCCAATATTTTTATATTTTTATTTCAAACAACAAGTCAAGCGACTTATAATGAAATGACTGTCCTGTTCTGTGCATTTCTTTGTTGTCTGGTATACTAGAATGCAACTCTTTTACTTTGTCAGCTTCTGTGTTCAGCTAGTTATGGTATCAAATTCAATAGCCATTGCAAAGGGCCACTGTGAAGTCTGTGTGGAAAAGGCAAAAGGACGATAATATTATAGAAATTGTGTTGGCAGTCAAGGCTTCCTAAAAGGATCTAAAGGATGCTAAGACAATCCGTGAAAAAAAAAAACTGCATCGTCCAGGTAGTGTGCATATAAATTGTGTTCCATCCACTCTGAATCTTTCTTCGAATATGTCTGTGTGTATTCGTATAAATGTTTTTATAAATCAAATAGTCCACTGCTAGTAATTGCATTCTGAATATACATTATTGGTATATGTGTTCGTCTGACCTTTCAAAATCATAAGTAGCATTTGTTCAAGGAATATAATCATTAAATTCTAGTTACATTAAAGAACAGATTTCAAAATAGTCATTTCATTCCAGAATAAATTCAGACTATTTCATTCTCAATGGAATTATCTGAAAAGAGAATCACTCTTGGAATCCTAACACAGAATAGCCTGTGAAATCCCATTGATTCCTACCACGTTAGCCAAGCTTAACTGGGCTAGATCAGAATGATATGGGGAAATGCCAATGGAGCAAATTATCATTTGCTGTTTTCTAGAGATATAGTCATCCATTAGTTGCTTGTGAAAAAATACTTTATTGATGTTCCATGGTAGCATGGTGCCTCCATGAAAAGTGTTAAAATTCAGTCAAAAGAAGTTGTGTCTAAAAGACAGATCACCAGTCCATTTTATTCTTAGCTAAAGTGTAAGCTTTTCTTATATGGCTTATAGTAATAATAAAAGTTATGCATGTGTGTGTGAGCACATGCTTATACAGCACCCCCCACCCCCCCACACACACAATCTTTTGATCCAAAGGACAGGTAATTGCTTTGTGGAAGGGTTTTCCGCTCACAGTTCTCAGTAGTCTATCCCCCCCAAAACCATTCCTATTAAACATCTTCTGCAGTTTTCAAGTTTACAGTGGCACAGAATTCTAAGTATGCTTATGAATAAATTTGAATATAAATCTTTCTGGATATTTTAATCTTATCCCTATTATAGATGTCTCATCTGCACCTAATTGGACAGGCTTATCATTGTGATTTGTCGTTGCCATTTCTTTTGGAAGCATTTTACCGACTTTTCATGGGAACAAAGCTGCTTTTTCAGTTATGTTTCATGAATCTTTAGAGAATCTCAGATAATTCCTTAATCCCAATAGATGATTTGGGGGATAAACTGCTTTTGAACAAACTAAGCTGGCTCTTATTTCCCTGACAGAAATGTGTGTGCGAAACATGAACGTGTGTTTTAGAGGATGAGCAGGTTACATTTGTTAAGGCAGTACCTAAAAGTCTCCAATGTATCTACTGGTTCAATATGAAAATTAAGCAACTAGAGACTGGCTTTGAAAAGTTAACTGCTGACCTAATGCTTTGAATCCTGGGAAAGCTTAAAATCATTATTTGCTTCCTATCTTATTTTCTAGTAAATAGTCACGTGAGACAAAAATTTTAACACAAATGTATACACTTTCAATATCACTTATTAGAGAATGTAGGAGTATAAGAAGGAATAGAAACATTTCAAAATTATAAAGCAGTATGTTTGTGAGACATTAAATGTGGAACTAACTTTTTCAGATAACTAAAATATGTATTTTCTTTTAAAAGGTAAAATTCAACTTGAATCAAAATCGTTGCTAAATTCACATGCTCCTTAATTTAAATTTAAGAAAAATTCTACCAAATTTGAAATAGAATTTATTATACTTGTGATATATCAGCTAGATGACAGATAGATAGATAGATAGATAGATAGATAGATAGATAGATAGA
>LOEQ01000393.1:197894-217622 GCA_001685075.1 Bramus lutescens
AACCCATTGTTCTTATCTATGTTAGCCACATGGCTCGGTACCTTTCTCAGCCAGATAGATTACATCTTGCTTCTTTCGTGATCTGGGCAGGACTGCGAGGAATGGGCTTCCTCCTTCCCAGAATTCTCCTGTTCTCATTGCCCCGCCTCTACTTCCTGTCTGGTTGACCCACCTATACTACCTGCCTGACCAATCAGCGTTTATTTAAAATATCATTAACAGAATACAGACAATTTTCCCACACCACCCTAGTGCCATATTTCTCACTAGCCCTTTAATGGACCCCTCTATCAAGATATCTCTTTCCTTTCTCTTCCTCACTGTCCTTCCCCCTTCCTGAGCATCCCATTTCCTCATGTTCTCCTCTTCCCTCCCCTTCCACCCTCCCTTTTTCCCACTCCTAATTTTCTCAGGAGATCTTGTCTGTTTCTCCTTCCCAGGGGGAATCCATGAATGTCTCTCTTAGGGTTCACCTTGTTACGTAGCTTCTCTGGGGACATGGACTATAGACTCGTTATCCTTTGCTTTACAACTAGTATCCGCTTATGAGTGAGTACATACCATACTCATATTTCTGGGTCTGGGTTACCTCTCTCAGGATGTTTTTTTTTCTAGTTCCATCTGTTTGCATGCAAAATTCAGGATGTCTTTGTTTTTGTTTTTGTTTTGCCTTCCGTTGAGGGCATCTAGGTTCTTTCCAGGGTCTAGCTATTGTGAATAATGCTGTTATGAACATAGTTGAACAAATGCCTTTGTAGTATGATTGAGCATCCTTTGGGTATATGCCCAAGAGTGGTATTTCTGGGTCCTGAGGTAGATTGATTCCCAGTTTTCTGAGAAACCACCATATTGATTTCCAAAGTGGCTGTACAATTTTGCATTCCCACCAGCAATGGAAGAGTGTTCCCCTTACTCCACATCATCCCCAGCATAAGCTATCATGGTGTTTTTGATCTTATCCATTCTGACAGGTGTAAGATGGTACCTCAAAGTTGTTTTGATTTGCATTTCCCTGATGGCTAAGGATGTTGAGCAATTCCTAAAGTGTCTTTTGATCATTTGAAATTCTTCTTTTGCAAATTTTCTCTTTAGATCTGTACCCCGTTTTTGATTGGATTATTTGGTAATTTGATATCTAGTTTCTTGAGTTCTTCATATATTTTGGAGATTAGTCCTCTGTTCAATGTGGGGTTGGTGAAGATCTTTTCCCATTCAGTCAGCTGCCATTTTGTCTTAATGACTATGTTCTTTGCCTTATAGAAGATTCCCAATTTCAGGAGGTCCCATTTATTAAATGTTGCTCTCAGAGTCTGTGCTACTGGTGTTTTATCTCAGAAGTGGTCTCCTGTGCCCATTAGTTCAAGGCTACTTCCCACTTTCTCTTCAATGAGGTTCAGTGTGGCTGGATTTATGTTGAGGTTTTTGATCCATTTTGACTTAAATTTTGTGCATGGAGATAGATATGGATATATTCTCATCTCTATAATTTTTGTACAATAATAAAATACGTAAATTTTGCTGATAGAAAAAATAGATGAGATACATGCAGAAACATCACTGGTAAGCAAAATTACAGAGAAGATAATGAAATGGCAATAAATGATGGATGTAAATATATAGACAGTCAGACAAATTTTGAGACAGAGTCCATATATCTCTGGCTAGCCTGAAACTCACTATGTAGGACAGACTGACTTCAGATTCACAAAGATCTTCAGGCCCTCTCCTCCCAGTTAAAGTTGATACCACTACTTCAACATATATATTATATTCTAATTTTCTCCACAAAACAGTTTTCTTATATTTCTGTCCCTCCATGTATGTTAAAGAAGGTTGAACATGACCTAATGATAAATTTAAAATCAAAGTCTGAAACATGTTTTAAATATTTATATGATGCCACAGCTAGAAAAATTTACATTTGACAAGTTGGAGTTAAAATCCATGGACAATAAGAATACTGTATAAAAATTGCTTTGATGTTCTGGGTATAAGTATTTGTGAAATTGGTGTTAAGACTGGGATCTCATCCTTCACATAACTCATTACTTGTAACAAGCTCAAGTCCAAACTCCAAATGCTCTAAGATCAAGATTCCAGGTGTGTGTGCTCCTCCATCTATGGTGGCTGTAGGACAGAACACACGGTGCTTGAAAATGAGTGAATAATTGGATATATGGAAGGTAGTGAAATTAATCAGCAATGTTAAAAAACACAGGCAATTAAGACTTAGGTACATTTTTAAGTTAACATACCGAGATGAAGTACAAATTGGTGGCCATATTCTCTAATTGTTCACTTACAAATGGAAATACCAAAGGCTAAACTGCAATCCAAACTGAGGTATCACTTCTGCTTAACTGTATTTTTATTTCCCCTAAATTCATATTTCACTTCCATGTAGAATGGTAAAGTTGCGAACACAAAATGTTTACTCCTCTGGCATGAAATACCAGATTTCCTTCTGCATTTCTATAGGGTATGTGTGTTATACTGCCTAATGCTCTCTTGTCAAGAGCTGAGCTATATGTGGAAGTGTTTTTGCTGTGTCCCTTTAAATTGTGAACTAGGGATATGATTCTCAACTAAGACCATTTAAAGCATTGTGCTCATATGGATGAGGCTGGGTAAATAAAATCTGCCAATCATTAAAATTTTAATGATGTCTCTCTTCTTCCACAGGCCTTCAGGGTGGTAAGGTGTTTTTTAATGCTGTTAAAGAAGGGGATACTGTAATATTCGCCAGTGATGATGAACAAGACAGAATATTATGGGTACAAGCCATGTACAGGGCCACAGGCCAGTCTTATAAACCAGTTCCTGTGGTTCAAAGCCAGAAGCTAAATCCTAAAGGAGGAACTCTCCATGCAGATGCTCAGCTTTGTAAGTTTTGTGAAAAATGATTTTATTATCAGGTAATAACCTTAATAAAATATAAAACTGGGGGAAATTTGTTCAGTATTATAGTTTGTATTATTAATTAACTAATTAAATAAAAGGAGTTTCTATTAGACATAGAATTAGTTATCTAACTTTTCACATAAATCTGGAGTGATACCTGTGTGTTGATAGACTGAGCAGCTTATATTTAGGAATATATATGTATACATAAATGCATGTAATGGCAATTAGTAATAATAATAATAAAGAGGCCAAGAATCTGAAGAAGACCTGGGAGATTTTGGAGCAAGGAAAGGGAAGGGAAAAATGTTGCAGTTATATTATAATCTCAAAACATTTTTTAAAGTTCTACAGACATTCCAAAAACAAATTTTATTTTGATTTTTGTATCTTTAGCCTAGGTTTCTTGTTAGGAGAAAAATATTGTGAAGTCAAATTTGATGAAATTCCACTGAATGTAGAAGAATCACACTGTGCATTTGTTTTTGGTAACTGCAAGGATAATTGGGCTAGTCCCTTCTTCTGTGTTGTAGAATGATAAGAGGAACATATAGTAAAAAAGAAATAAAAACAGCTTTCCTTATCTCCAGATGCTTTAATGTTCTGTAAGTTTCCGTATGCTGATTTGAAACATTCAGATCAAGTGCATCTTTCCTGTTGATTCAGTAGTGGCTGATGTGTGCGGTGTAACAGCATTAGGAGCAGTTTCAAAACACACTGGCAGTGATCACTGCACCCAATGCTTTATCTTGTTACACTCCTTTAGAAAACTTCCCTTACTTCTACATAAAGCATTCTTTCTCTATCTTTAAGCTCAAGTTGTGTCTTTTTATTGTCAAGTTTCTTCTGCCGGATAGTACCATCTTGACATGCATTATTTTCTTCTTTTCCTTTTCATGCATCAAATAATTACCCTCTCCTTCTTAGACACTCTTCAATAGATTACATCTGAGCATCTTTAAAGGCTCTAAAGAGGACAAACAATTAAAGGTGGGATTTGTGCCTTCATCTCAACTCGTTTGCCTCCTTTGAATGCCTTGTTTCCCATTTCAGCAGGCTGTTGCCACAGTAGTGTATAGTCACTTGTTAACTATTCTACACTCCATGTGGAGTGCAGAGAGCTCATTCTGGGGCTCATTTAGACATTTCAGTCATCCTGGCCACATCAATTGCATTTTTTCTACTGAAAATGTCAGGCTAGAAATGATGCCATGGGCTATCATATTGAGCCATCAGATGTAAGGCTCCATATGCTTACAAACATGGATACTTGTGTAAGTACAGACACACACATACATACACACACAAACACACACCAGAATGCTTTCCTTCCTCTGTGTATTTTTATTGCTCTAATCAGACATTATCCCTGAATTATTTTGCCCCTTCTGGATGATCTATACTCTTGTTTCTCCTGACTTGGATTCTCCATAGACAAATAGACTTAACAGCATTTAGAGCTGGATTCTTTCCACATTCATAGACCATACTCTGTCCTTTATGTCATGGGATACTGTTCCACGGTATTTAATGTGAACCTCCTTGTCTTCTTGAAAATCCACGTTTGGTATGTGAACAGTCCGTGCCTCACAAGTAATAAATTGTAGTATTAGTTTCTTGTTCCTCTCTGTTTGAAATTCATATTCCTGTTTCCGTGTGTGAACCTAATCCCATTCTTCTTGCTATTTACTTTGTGATAATGAAGTGCATCGTCTACTGTTACGTTCACTTGTAATAAACACTCAGAGATAGATATTAGGGTTCAGACTGAAGATCAGAAAAGCAAAGCAGTCAACCACAAGAGAGTTCTTACGTCTACCAAGACTCAGACAAACAAAGGGGTGATCCTGTCCTCAGAATGACTGTAGACTGCAGTGTTCTCTACCAAACCCCAGGTTTCATTACTTCTCTCTCCTCCTACCTTATCTTCCTCTTTAGTTCTGGGATTAAAGGCATGCACCACTACTGCCCAGTCTCTATGGCTATCTAGTGTGGCTAGCTTTGCACTCTGTTATTCAGGCAAACTTTATTCATTAAAACACAAATAAAATATCACTATATTCACTTTATATTTTTCCTGTTTACTCTCATAGAGAAAAATACCTAGAATGTATCCAAGATATTACCTGATTAATACTAACTTGTTTCAGCTGGACCTATGAAATAAATCTTCATTTACTCAAAACTCCTACACTGTTTTTAGCACTAACCTCTTATCTCTAGAGCACTCCTTTATTCTTAGCCTGGCTAATTTCTAAACATGTCATGCTTAGATTGTTATTGTATCTATATTTCCTATTTTTCTAGTGTATTGTTGCCCATATATGAACATATTTTTACTTTGAACTATCATAACTTTTTCTTTTCAATGAATATGAGTTTCATTAGAACATTTTCACACATGTATGTGATGTATTTTTATTGTTTTCACCTTTAATTGTCCTCTCTTGCTCCCCGCCCACTTCTATAGGCGTCTTTCCTATTCCCAACCAGTCTCCTTTCTATATTCATAATTTTTAATTTTTCCTGTTTATTTTTGTGTGTGATGCATTGAGGATTTTAGGGTTTCTGGAAGGATCCTGGGTGAAGGGTTGTTTATAAGTATGAGTTTCTTACTAGTGATTACACACTGAAGAAAATCCATCTCCATCTTCCCATAACATTAACTGTCTATACTCAGGACTATTGGGGCCTTGTGTGTCTCTGCACACAGCAGTCCATCTCATTCTCTTCCTCATTCTCTTCTCTTTCACTCTTAGATGCTTTTCAGTCCCTCTTTTATGGTGTTTTCTGAACTTTAGAAGGAGTAAAATAGTTCTTCTATTTAAGGAAAAATATTTAGCAGTCTGTAAGGCTCTGCATTTTATCATTTCCGAGTCTCTGCAGTTAACTTCTTTCACCAAAGATAACACATATGAACATAGTTATTGAGAAGTATGCTGTGTCCATTTTAACAAAAATGAGAACAGCTTCTTCACTATGGCCTCTGACCTCCTAAGCCATGGGTTTGGGCCAGGCTCGCAGCATCAGAGGTGAATTCTTTCCTGTGAAGTGGGCCTCCCATCCAATCAAAACGAAGTTGGTTGCTCCCATTGCTGGCTTGTCACAATTGCAGCACAGGTCATCTTTCTGTCTGGCTAGCTCAGTAGCAGAGTACACAAGGTCCACAACTGAATGAGACTCTTATTGATAAATACTTCCCCCACCCTACTCCCAGGCAGCCTGCATAGTATTTTTGGGCATTGTGGCAGCTTGGTAGCAGGAAAAAGCTTTCATCTTGGTTCCAGCTAGATTTCTATATGTGCTGCAACCAAAACATGTGGTCTCTTCAGTAGTAGAGTCTGCCCATCTAGCTCTGGTAAGCAACCTTCAGACATAATAAATGTCTGTATTGTTTTAGGGGCCTCAGAGGATTCTAACTAAAATCTTGTAGTTAACCCACCCCTGGTTTTCATTAATAACCTATGGTTTCTGGCGACACTATTCTTCTTTGGTCATTTACTGTCCTTTTATCTTCTTTGTTAGTTGACCTATTTAGTTTGAATTACTTTCTTATTATTGAGTTTTGAGAGATGTTTCTATATTCTGGATACAAGATATTTGTCAAACTTGTTACTTGACAAATATTTTCTCATCTGTGGCTTGATTTACCATAAATTATAACAGTTCTTTTCAAAAGAAATGTATATCAATGTATTTTTGATGAAGTCTGTTTTCTTTCTTGCTGTTAGTTGGCTTTTGTTTTTAAGACAGTGTTTCATGATGGAACTCGTGATCTGTAATCTTCCTGCATCAGCATCTAAAATGCTGGAATTAGAGGCTTGGTTTCTCATTTATTTAAATAACTATACCTGTCTTAGTTACCTTTCTGTTACTATGCTAAAATACCCAGACAAATATAGTTTAAGGAAGAAAGAATTTTTTGGCTCACAGTTCAAAATACACTCGATCATGCTGGGGAAGCTAAGAGACCAGGAGCTGAAAGCAGTCAGCCACGTGCCACACAGAGTCAGGAAGAAGAAATCAATGAGCATCTGAGCTCAGCTCACTTTCTTCTCCTTCTGTCATCCAGGATTGCACCCTAGGGAATAGTACCACCAATGGTGGGCAGATCCTCTTACCTCAGTTAACTTAATTAGGATAACTCCCACAGGAATTCTCAGAGGCCCATCTCCCAGGTGATTATCCAGCTCAAGTTGACAATTGAGATCAATCATTACAGCATCATTAATGTCATGAATAAGAAATTGTCACTGGGTGGGGATAACTTTGGATGGAATGTAAAATGAAATTAAGAAATAAAAAAGGAAAAAGACATTACAGTTGAAATGTCAAAAAACTTCACCCTAAACAATATTTTAAGTGCTTATCCTGTATCTAAAATTTATATAATCTGCCTTAGAAATTTTGCCTCTATATTGACTCACTTTTTATACTGATTGATAGTGTGCATCAGTGTTCATGGAATCATGGAGGCATTTGGCGAGTTGAAAAGACTGCCCTTGGACATTTTCTGACATCCTTTTTTTCTGCCTGGTGTCGCTTTATGATTAAGGCAATGCCAGTCAGGCTGGGTGGCATTGGGTGTACTTGTTCTAACTTAAAACAGACTGTTATCACTGCTAATGATGCCTCCTCTGTTGGCAAGCTGCTAGCTGTATTGTCCATCAGAGCAGACCTCTTGTTTTTAATCTGTTTTCAATGAATAAACAATAGTACAAATTTTGAGGGAAGAAGGGGGAGGAAGATGGTTACATTCCCTCTTCATCAGAATGAGAATTCTGACCTTCTTCAGTTTGCTCTCAATCCCTCATTGCCTTCCATGGTTCCACATTGTTTCTTTTTCTTCCTTCTTGGTCATCTCTTGGAACACTTTATTAATCATCAATAAAAGTAGATAACATAAAGTTAAAGTGACTCATTGTAACTGTAATTCCTTCTCTCATTTCTCTTCTAATTTCTTTGCTGACCTGTGGTTGGTAAAGGTAAGCTTCCTTTCTTTTTCCTTTCTTTCTGCTTAAGTATAATTTTGTATTGATAAGAACTTGGAAGACTGTTATCTCTTTTCAATATCAACCTCCAACTTCCTAACTAAACTCAGAAAATTTTCATTAGCTCTCAAATTTATTATTTAACCACAACAAAGGTAGAAACAATCTAATACCTATTATTCATGTAGAAGTAAAGATAATGTTGTAATAACATCCAAAAATGTCCAGAATATATGAAGCAAAAACATTATAGATTATGTATGGTATCATTTCCACTATGTTAGGAACCTACTTGTAATAAGAAAAGGTAGGCATACTCATACCCCAAACATTCATAATTAATGAATTGAAAGACCAGTTATTTTCTTCTTCTAATATTCTCATTTTTATCTAGCCTGTATATTCTTTACTTCTTTTTTAAAAAAAAACTAAGCATAATGAGTATTTAAGGATGGTCAAAATAATCTTTATAAAATTTAACTTAGTAGAAGATCACCTTATCTTTTAGGATGTCAACAACAGTACATATTTATAGATCTCTCCAACAGGTAGATCTTGTCTTTATATCCGAGCATGTGTAGAAACCCTTTAGACAGGGGAAGCAGAATGGGAGACACGTGCTACTAATAAATTTTCCATTTCAAATAGAGCAAGCTGCCTTGGACAGAGGAGAAGGATTTTAAACCTACCTTTGTTTGCTGTCTCAATCCAAAACCACCTTGCTTTTCATTTTTTGTTAATTACATATATATCATGATATATTTTTGATCTTAGTGCCACATGACAAAACAGTTATCCTCCAATAATAAATGTCAAATGTGAGCCAGGGGATGGAGAGATGGCTCAGGAGGTGAGAGCACTTACTCTTCAGCAGAAGATCCAAATCTGGTTCCCAGCACCCATGTCAGACAGCTCACAACCACCTGTAACCCCAGCTCTAGGGGACCCGAATCTACTCTTCTGGACTCATAGTAACACAATTACATAATCACACTTGCACATATGTTACATAATTAAATATTACATAATTACAAATAAGATTTTTTTTGTAAACATGATCCAGAAACACTGTCATCTATTTTATTTTTGCCTAATATGTTTTTAAGGAGCAGAGCTTGCATTTAACTTTGTGAACTTGCTTTCCACGTTGCTAGTATGTTGCCGTGTTAGCAACAGATTACTTTTCTCATTTCCATGTTAAATTTTACACTTCAAAAGTAAAGCATTAGTTTATTTCACCTTGAACATATTATTTCTGGTAAATGTTCAGTACTCTTTTACTTTGCTAATTTATAATTCTCAGTCTCCGTTGTTAATTAAAACTTTTATTGTGTGAAAATAATTTTGTATTATTTACTACAAGAAACATACCATGTCAACTTTAACTAACATAACAAAAAGAAGCCAATAAATTATTTGACCAATAATTGAGATATGAATTAACTCATAAATGTTTGTATTAACTGTTCTTCTAGTCTTAAGCAAAAACCTACATATATAAGACCATACTTACTAGACTTAACTGCATAGAAACTTAAAACATCATAACACTATTGTGTAAGTATATGTTTTGTTACATGCACATAGTGTTACATAGATAACTTATTGAAGGTCATATATGTGATAACAAAAACATGGCAGTGCCAACTCATGCAAGCCACTGGTAACTTCCTGTAAACTTTTAACTACAAGAAATTTACAGACAGGTTTATGTAATGTATATGGAGCTGTGGGCAAGCCCCTTAAGCATATGTTAGTTTTAAGTGTAGCAAAGTGAATTTTATTTCAACAGTGTCATCTAAGGTGGCTCTGTGTTTTACAGAGGAGAAATGGTCTCAGCTAGTGATCCCTGTCATCAGAGTGGTTTGCTACTGAGTCCTGATCTCAGACTCCTTGGGAGCTTCCAGCTGCTGTTCAAAGTTTCCTAATTCAATTGCCCCCTTCTGTCTTCATGCCCTTCCTGTTGTATGTACACAACAGCTCACCACACTAAGAGCAGCAAAAGCAGCAGAGTCATTACTGTGTAGTGCAGACACAAAGTAATTTCTCCATTGCACGGTCTGAACTCTGACTTCGATGACCTTCTGGAGATGTGAGTCCTTTGACACATAAAGCTAGTTGGGGTCAGTGCCCACCCAATATAATATCCTCCCTCATAGCAGAGAGGTCAGCCAAGTCTTTGGTGGTCCTTCTGTGTTTGCTCTGTTGGTTAATTTCAAGTCAGTATTATCTGCATAAATTGAAACTGTTGACCTCCTATTCTTTTCTAATGAGTCTACACAGCTATTATCCCAATGAAACATTCAAATTTTCAGATTCCACTTGACTGAAACCTCTATCACTTCTTGAATTTCTAGCAGACAGCAGTATTGCCCAATTTAGATTATTTCCATCTACTATTAGCACTCTTGGTGACAGTACCACCTAAAGATATTAGAGCATAGATATCCAGCTGTTACCATAGAAACTCCACCAGCACTCTCAATTACCATGCCCCACATCTGTAGTTAGTCCATAGGTTAATCATCACAATTTATAGCACTATCACAGGCATCATTTAAGATCATTGCTTGCTGGCTTATTTTGATAATCTTCTTACACTGTTTCACTGAAATGTGCTAGCATCATAGCAGTGAACATATGAATAGTACTATAGATTTTATTTTTTAAAAATATTGAATAATTTTTTCTTACAATAAACATTGATTGAAGGTAATCTGATAAAACCCAACTTTAAACAACAGATAACTGACTATACAGTTTGATTGTGATTGGAAACACATTTTCTAACTGATTCAGATGTCACAACTGTGTCTTATAAGAAAATGTAGATAAGTTATGCCAAAGGAAAACTACGTGAAAATATGTTCTAAAAATGAAAAATTAGACAATATTATAGCTAATTTTTGTTTTAGTTTATGAGACAAAAATATGAATGAAGAAATGTAGACATACACAAAAGATAAAGTAACAGCTTTGTACGGTGTAGGTTTCATGAAAAGTATAATTAAGACTTCAGTGCATTAACTGGTTTTGTTAAATAAGTAGATTGTAGCTGCTTTTATCACAGTCATTAACTGTGCCATGTGACCTGTCGATCTGCTTCACTTTACTCTCTCTTCTACTCTTTGTATATTCTATGACACTGTATCCTAATATATAAAATGAAGTTTCTGTTAACACTAACGAGTGTTCAATAGCATGCATCTCTGCCTTTGTTTTTATGCTGACACCATCTTTCATAATGTGCCATAAGCACTCATATACATTGCCATTCTTTGTTTAAAATAAAAGCCAGACAAGTAAACCAACTTTAGTTTCGAAAAACATAAAAACTGAATGGTAAAGAAAAAGCTAAAAATAAAAACACTTGTCAAAGAGGGAGGTCCAAATTTCATTGGAGTTCATTTTTAATTCTTCTTGCGTTCATAGAAGCTAACGGTGACATATCTTTTCATACAGTGTTTTGCATTCTGCTTCTCTGAGACAGAAGCAGAGATGCTGGGTCTTTACAGAATATATTTTACAAAGCTGTAGCCCTCCCTGAGGGCTATAGGTTGTTGTTGGTTTTATCATCATCATCATCATTATTACTATATTGTTTAATTCTTAGTTGTTCAGTAGCAAGCATGTACCTTAGCAAATGCATGGTATTCAGAGAACAACTTGAGGCAGTCAATTCTCTCCTTTTATTATGCAGATTCTAGGTATCCAACTCAAGTCAACAAGCTTGTTAGCAAGTACCTTTACCCACTGAACCAGATTACCAGCCCTTGTTTTTCTTTTTCTCTTTCTTTTTTTTCCCCTTTGAGACAGAGTTTCTCTGGGTAGACCTGGCTGTCCTGGAATTCACTCTGTAGGTCAGTCTGGCCTTAACTCAGAGATTCACCTGCCTCTGCCTCTGGGCAGCTGTGATTAAAGGTGTGCGCCACCATTTCCTGGCTCCAATTTTGTTTTTTACCTTAAAATTTTAGTGAGTTGGTTTACCTCTATTTTCTAAGTTGAAGGAGAATATTCATTTGTGATTTAATATTTGTGAGTATAATGTTAGCATTTATCTAATTGTCAAAAATAATTTTTCATTCATCAGTGCTTTGTCACATTAGTAAAAATTATTTGAAACTATATCTCATAAAATATTGTTTTATTAGTTCAAAAATGTTTAATTGTAAAAGTTAACTATAGACTTGTTTTCAGAAATATACATTTTAAGACTATTTTCCTGTTGCTTTTAAAAATGATTCTTTAAACCTTTATAATAAAATCAGAATTATGAGAGTTTTTCCTCTGAAATTTATTACATATCCCGTTCTCCACAAATAAACCATTAATGGTCGTTATTTTTAACTGCTTCTTATGACCTCCGCTGAAAGAAATAATGAATAAAAATCATCAGGTATTTTATAGAAATAATCATCTCATAAAGGTGACCCTAAGCAAATTTTGTACTTAGAGAAATGAAGATGCTAAAATAGATTAGTTCCTTCAACTGGAAGATGCATGTGTTCTGCCTTCCTTGGTGTTCTGCCTCCTACTCTTTTGATGCTGATTCATATGGTAACATATTCAACTTTTACAAGACTTTAGACAGGATGTAAGAGAGGTGAACTGTCTTCTCAAGCCAAGGGAAGAAGTTTAGTGTTCATCTATGTAATACTACTTAACATGTGATATTTCATCATTGGGGTAATCATTAAATGTAACATAATATAGAAGGTGCTTTATTTAGAAAGGACCGAGATACCTTGTGTCACCAGTGCTCTGTTTTCCATTGCTTTGCTGCTGCATTCGGTTTCTCGTGTTACGTGGCTTGAGCTATGCATCCATCTTAGTGTCTTTTATTTTTAATGTGATTCTCAAGACCCTTCAGCTTGAATTATACAGTTCTTCCATCCACAAATATGGCTGAAAGTTGAACTTGACATGGATCAATATGATCTGGACTAAATATCTAAATGTGCCTGATTATGTTAGCATCATGTCCACAGATCAATATTGAGTTTTATTATGAGCATGACTCTATAATTGGGTTTGGTCAATAAACTTTTGTCTCTTTTCCTTTGCAGATTTAGGGTTGTTCCACATAGGTTTTAGAAACTACACTTAGCTTGCATTTAGGACTCTTTTCTTGTGATGACCAGAAAGGGATTTATGTGTAAATTTAAAGGAACAATGATCATCATGTTTACATATGTGAAAGAGTCCACTCCAGTCACTGACTGCTTAGTGCAGAGCTAATGTCGTAACACCCCAGCACTCCTTTTAGGATGTGTAGAGCCTTTTCTGTCTATATTTAGTAAATCACATTGAAGACTTTGACAAAACATACCATTAATGAAAGCAATCATAAAAGCGTGCCTTTTGATAAACCCGCAGGGTCCGCAGACATTGAAAGATGCAATCTGTAAAGAACAATAAGTTTGAACCTTTGATTGAAGAGCCATTTGGGATGGGGTGCATTGTCTGCATATCTGCACAGACACGATGCTCCCTTTTTCATGTCTCTTAAACTTGAAGCCTGAGAGCGTTCAATGCCATTTCTGCATTGAAGTTGGTCCCATTAAAAGCTCCATACAAAAAGCAGACTGGAAGTGATCCAGCTGAAGCTGTGTGCTTAACTCTGTCCTAGTTTGCCATTTGGGAAGCAGGCTTCTGGCCATCATTGCCATTTCCTTTATGAATAGACCTGGGTTGTTTTCTGGTTACTTCTCTTTGCAAGGATATTCATAAAATACAACAACTCTTCAATCCTTGGCCCCTATTTTTGGACATCACCTTACTATATAGCCAAGACTGGCCTGGGCTTGTCTATTTAGACCAAGCTGGCCTCAAACTCACAGAGACCCACCAGCCTCTGACTCCCAAGTACTGTGATTAATGGTGTGCACCACCGGCTGGCCTCAAACTTACAGAGACCCACCAGCTTCTGACTCCCAAGTACTGTGATTAATGGTGTGCACCACCATGACTAGCCCAACTTCCTTTAAAATTGGAAAATACAATTGTTCTTTCCATAGGTATTAGAATCCACTTTGAATAAAATTGGATTCTGAGTCCATGTGATGGCTCAACAGATAAAGTCATTTGCAACCAAGCCTGATGACCTGGATTTGACTCTTGAAACCCACATGGTAGCAGAACCAAAAGAACCAAGTCCTGCAAGTTATTCTCTGACATCTATATGTGCGCCATGACATGCATACATTCACACACGTAATAAATACATGCACTTGAAAGATTTTCCTTTGAATGTGCTCATTCTAAATGGTTTGTGGATTTTCCTCATGTCATTTGGGGGCTTCAGACTTTACAATTCATATTAATATGATGTAGTCTTTGCATCATAAACAGTGAGTTGAAGGGCAAAAGTGTGGTCCTCAATTATCATGAAGCCTAAATTTTGTGTTCCTCAAACTATATTGTTAATTATTAAATCAGAAACATTAATGTACTGTAAGTGACCTTTTGAATTTACAGATGCAGACCGTTTTCAGAAACATGGGATGGATGAGTTTATTTCTGCTAGTCCTTGCAAACTTGACCATGCCTTCCTCTTCAGAATTCTCCAGAGACAGACTTTGGATCACAGACTGAATGATTCCTATTCCTGTTTGGTGGGTACAAATCTGTCTCTCTGGTCACCTATACATTAGAATAAAAAATTTTCAGAAGTGAGAAATAGTTGCTGTAAAACAGCATTTTATTCCTGACTTATTTAATCACTGTAGTTGGGGTTAGGGAATAAAGAGTTCCAATCGATTGCTTCTCAATTTGAAAATTATACACTTGAAGAGCACTGCTGTGCCCCTCAATAGACAGGAGAATAGCCTAGAATAGATGCTGAACTCTCGTGGCCCCAGACAAGGCTGACTGGAAAGGAGAATGCTTTAAATATAGATAGATGGAAAGCCTCTGTCACAGGAGTCACCAATACCTGCACAGACACTTTAAAGCTTATGTTCTATTCAGCAGATGTTGCTATCTTGCTCTTGTCTCTTTTATTCCTAGGATAACGTGAGTGACAGAGGAAGAAATGGAAAAAGTAACGATATGATGGGATATACTAAACAGGACAGCTTGAATTTCATCTAGCCCTCCAAAGATAATCTGAATTGTGAGAGAGGCAGAGGCATTGAGGGGCAAAGGGACAGAGGGCTAGAGACAGAGAGATGATTTAAATAGCTAACTGCTACCTGGTTTGTGATGAACATAAATTTCGATGTTATAATTTATAGTTTTCCTGACACCACGGAGTCTGGGGATTAAAGTTAGAGCCTAACTATGATTTATTATTGGAAATGGCATTTTCTATCGCTAATTGACTCTCATGGATACTGAGCCTAATAACTTTGTAGAATAAATTATATTCTCTTTGAAGTTATAACTCAGACAGTTTGTTCTCAAGTCTTTGGATATATCCAGTAGACGAATCAACAGTTATACCTACACTGGCAATTCGTCAATTTGTCTTTGAGTCTAAGAATAAAGCTGGGATTGGTGGCAAAAATCTTTAATTGCAGCACTTGAAAAGCAGGGGCAGGCAGATTTGTCAGGTCTCTAAGAGTTCAAGACCATCCATGTCTATACAAAGAGTTTCAGGCTAGCCAGGACTAAANGGGAGGGAAGGAAGAAAGAAAACAGTCAAGGAAAAATGTTAACCTCTGTCTTGTATACACTGAAAGCGAAATATGGTGTGATTAGGAATATTTCTTGGGATAGAATGCACCTAGTTGTCAATCAAGACTCACTAAGTGATTTTCTCTGTGATCTTGGACAATTCTATTCCCATTTCTGATGTAAGTTTCTTACATTAGACAGTTCTAAATACTAGAAACCAGTGACTGTGTGGGTGGGACTGGTCCACTGTGATTTTCCTGCCTCCACATAGGGTTGGGTTGATATCCCTTATTTACCATTGTTAATACATTTTCCTGTAATACCCTAACCTCTCCTCCTTAGTAGTTACTCTGTTTCCTTTAAAAACTCCTTTCTTCTATATATCATTTTAATCGAATTCCTGTAAATGAGTTTGTTATGGTGTTGGATGAAGCTGCTCCACCCAATCCTACCCTCCAGGATTAACCAAACTGGCTGCCTGCTTTCTGCCCCACTCTTAAAATGAGCATCTTACCTCAGAAGAACAAGAAACCATTACTGGAAAACCTTAACTCTTATGATCATGGAAGGACAGACTGAGAAAAATATTCCAGGCATAAGCATGCAAATGTGTGTCACTGGTGGACTTACTGAAATTTTCTTTCTAGTTCATGTTATAAAATGCTTTTAGTGAATGGTCAGTTTCAGTGGTAGTGTTTACCTTGTTATTCTCTCTCTATATGTGTGTGCATATATACATATATATTATTATTTTTAATTGAGCTATACATTTTTCTCCACTTCCATCCCTTTCTTCCACTCCCCGCCTTATTCTCTTTTTAACTGACTCATAAAGAAATCAGAGATTAGGAACCATCACTCGCTGTGACTGACGAGTGCAAACAAATCCTCTGAATAGAATTTGACTACTTTTGAGTAGCAGTAGAGAAGGGCAGTGTGCCACACATTGTCACCGAGATATTAGATTGCCAGTGCCTCGAGTCACTTCCAAAACTGATGATTAAAAAAGCAAACACTAAGAGACACTCTGCTGCTGCTGCTTACAATGCCTAAATGTGCATACCGAAAAACAAATCTTAGCAGGGGGAAAAACGTGTCTTTTCCTTTTCTCTTGCAGGGGTGGTTTAGCCCTGGCCAAGTGTTTGTGTTAGACGAGTACTGTGCCCGCTATGGTGTGAGAGGCTGTCACAGGCATCTCTGCTACCTTACAGAACTGATGGAACATTCAGAAAACGGTGCTGTCATTGACCCCACCCTGCTCCATTACAGCTTTGCATTCTGTGCCTCTCACGTGCACGGCAACAGGTATTTTGACTTGCAAATACTTGGTGAAATGTATAGGGTTGCCTGGAAGATGGGGAGAATGTGCTTTGCCATCATCACCTAGTAACAGACTGTAAATAGCAGGTACTTCTTAGGGAAAAAAATTCACACAAAGGGAAAATGTACATCAATATGCTGTTGATTTAGGTGAGCTGCACTTTAATGTTTCTTTTTGCTGGTGAAACCACTTGAGAGAGAGAGAGACAGAGAACATATCCATGAGAGTGCAAGTTGCCTTTTCTTCTCCAGGGCCACCTGGTTCTGTATAGCTCAAGTGTCCGGATGATTCCTATTGTAGTGCATGTGCATGCTTGGGGAGGATTTCCTGCAGGATGATGCAGGCCTAAGGACCTTTTCTTAGCTGTTATGGAATAAACTGTCAATGCTAAAGCAGGATCAGATACCATACTCACGCTAAGATTCCGCCCAACCCCTTCCCTAACTTACATTTCTGGAACTAGTATTTTGCATTAGGATTCTGAGCCATTGAACTCACCTCTTCTTTTACTAAGACGGAAGAAAGAATTGCCTAGTGTAACCCTCTATAGTTCAGTACCTCTGGGCTTGAAAACTCACCTTTGTCTCTGTCCACCGAAGATTATTTACAGAATATCTTTGTTAAAGCTCCCCCTATAACTGGGGTCCATACAGTCTAACCCTTCTGATTTTAATTATTTTCTATCTTGTGTCTCTGCAGTTTCCTCTTCTTTCTTTGCAAAAGCCTGGCTAAGTTTCAGGTTATTTACAGCATGACCTAATGGCCAAGGAATTCAAAAGTCACAGCATCCTTGTTCAAATAGATAATTAATAACCAAGTGACTTGGGTGAATTTCATCATGTTTACCAGAGTTCTCACCTTCAGAGAAGTAAAGTCATAAATCATAGCTAGAAATGAATCATAATAGTAAATGCAGAACACTTAAAAACTGTTACATTAGTATTTTTAAAAATTGACTTATATTGTCTGAAGTATTGTTATGTCAGCTATTAGGTTCTTTGTTACTAACAGTTGACACCTGGAATGTTCTAATACCTTCAACCTCCTATATGTACAGTAAACTCTAGGATTTCATCAAACCTCTCTCACCATTACCCTGGTTTGTTTCCTCTTCTCCGGCCTCACCTTCCTTGGTCCTCCAGTTGTTTGTGCTTTCAGGCATCCACTCATTCATTCATTCATGCCTTCATTTGTTCATTTCAACCATCCTTTCGCTAATACTTCCTGGTCCTCCGGATTCCTCAGTGCGGTTCCCAAGCCTGGTCACTTCTCTTGAAGATTCCTGTTGTTGTTAGCCCACATCTTTCCCACTTCTGCTCCTTCCACTGTGACCTCTCTATATGTTGGGTGATCCCCACCTATTTACTCCACAGGATTCCACAGACATTTAGCATCTGGAATGTTCTAGTAATACTGTCAACCTTCTAAATCTAAAATTAGATCTATGATTTCATCAAACCAGCTTTTGAACAAACTCTTGTCGTTTCTATAGGAGCTAGTAATACTCCTGATACAAAATAATTGTTTAATAAATATTCAGTGCATGAAGGAATTCATTGTTTGTCTCAATATCTCTTCTGTTAATGGACTCTTGACATCTAGCTGAGCATTTTTATTTTCTCCCTTAGACCCAATTCATTGTCACTGTCAATATTTTGTCCATATATTACCATACAAGTTTCTCCATTTTTAATTTGCAATCATCAGTCCTAATTCTAGCCTTTTTTCTCTCTTAGCCTTCATAGATACATCGCTGTGTTTTCCTTCCATTAGTGATCCATCAGTCACCTTCAAAATTAAAGCTTAGCTTTTAACCATATATGACCCCAAAGCTCTTAGTAATTTCCATTCTATTATTAAATTAAAAATACATTCTGAGGCATGCTATCAGTTTTCCCATCATTGCCACATTCTGTCTTACAAATTTTACTTACGTATAGTCTTATCCCATATAACCTGTCAATTTTCATGTGATATTTTGCTTTCATCTGGTCCTAAAGCTCTTGTAAGTTACAATGGATACAGTGAAACTTTGTTGAAATCACTACTGCTGCCATTCCACAGTCCACAATAAAATCAAGTTGATCTTAGTCTTGGGATGTTTTCACTTGTTTATTGGGCCCATGCATGCTTGAGTAATAGGAAAATGTTGCCAATTGTAGTTAATTTTTGTGGTTGTTTTAGATTCTCCCATTTCCCCAAAGGGAACCCTCTGTTCAGTACATTTTAGGTTAGGGAGCTAGTTCAGGAACACAGATGGCTCTTCTTTGACAGCAAGTGTCAAGAGCTTTTTAACTGGAGCCACTTATCTCCTACCTGTTGCAATTCTTTCTGGGTCCTGGGTTTGAATGAGAAACATCCCAGTGTGGGGCAGATGCATAGGGAGCTGGAAAGATTTCCTCGAAACAAACCCAGTGACAGTTACATGATCAGATTGCTTTAGTTATTGATGCTAAAATGTAGAATTAAATTGCAAACACTGACAAATTCAACTAATGAGCCCCCAAATTTTGTGTGTCTGAGACATATTTTAGTGTAACGCTCCTGAAGCACCCAGGAGTGCTTGCCACTGCCTGAGAGGAGACCAGATTTGAATTCTAGGTTGCTATAGTTACCTTTAGTCTGCAAAGTATTGTTTTCTTCATAATGATAATGTAATTTTATGTAGCAAAGTTGGCATTTATTAAGAAACAGATTTAGTATATATTTAAGCTGGGTGGCGATGAGTTGTCAGGAGAGGAGAGAGAGGATTTAAGAGAACTGTAGCCCACACCCTAGAGGGGATATGGTCTGTAACATTAGGGCTGGCTTATTGGGGTTTCCATCCCACCCAGTACCCCACAGCTGGCATATCCCAAAGAAAATCACACAGAGATCTCCATAAGTTATAAAACTGAT
>LOEQ01000393.1:217750-228415 GCA_001685075.1 Bramus lutescens
AGTGTTTTATTGAAATACATGATTGACAGAATACAGACAATTCTCCTGCACCAGTGGTCTTCTAAGATCCTGTGACTTTGTCATTGGGTTTGTTTCAAGGAAGTCTTTCGGGTTCTCTTTGTATCTGTGACTGCTGCCCCACACTGAGATGTTTGTCATGGAATGCCCAGGACCCAGGAGGCATTGCAACAGCTAGGGGATAAGTGGCTTGTAAGTGTGTTTATATGTCCCCTGCATAGTTTACATCATTTTCCCATTAAATCCACTTTTTAAAAAATTAGAATATATGCAAAAAGTTGGTCTCCGATTCAACATGTGGGTGGATGGCAACGTAAAAAGGAGAAAGGAAAAGTGGAGTTTGAAGGAAATTCAACTTCAGCTTAGGACAGACGTCATCAAAACTACACTAAGAGTTGTGGCATTTCCTGTGATGGTTGCAGTAAAGAACTGCCATTCAGGAACGTCCTTACTCCGTGATCAAAGGAAAAAAGGGCCCAAAGAGGTCTACTGGGATCCTGGCTCTGAAATTTGCAGACTCAACTAGTTTGGAAAACTAAACCTCCTGGAATTCTGGAGTTCTTGGGTATGAAAGGAGGGAACGGTAATATTAAGACACTGGATGAATATAGGGACATTTTATCAGTATCAACTGCTATTTTTCTAGTGTGCATCCCTAACACCCGCCTCCCAGCCCAGGAAGATGTAAGCCATGAGGAAGGAGAAAATGCAGAAAGACTGTAGTCCAGCCGTTCTACCCTCTGCTAAACAGAAATATTGCAGTGCGCGTGTGCTTAGACTGCTAATATCTTTGCTAATAGAGTGCTCGAGTTTAACCCCTTCCTTCTTGAGAATGTGCCCCTGTACTGCATGTCTCCCATGTCTAATGTTTGTCTACATCGACTTTATGTGAAGAGCGATGCCAGTGTCAAATCCCTACTTTTCTGCAATCTACCATCATTTGTCTGATTCTTTTTACATTTGTCAAGATCCACAGAGAGTCGTTTTGTTCATTGTCTGAAAACCACCTCTGACAAAAAATTTGAAAGGGAAGAAGGCTCGCCTTTTGTTGTTAGCTGAAGTGAAGGACAGCAGCGGCGGCAGCAGCTTCTGGAGTGAAATTTTTTTCAGGGAGCACATCCCATCAAGCAGCACTGAGCTGCTGGGTGTGCGCATTCTATGTGCTGCATCTTCTCTGAATAGCTCTCTGAAATCTGAAAGAATAGAGGTAAACAGAAAAGGCTTGGCTGGTACCAACACAGAGGAAAACAGAAAGAGGAAAAGAAGAAAGAAAAAGTGAGTCAAGGACAGAAAGGGACCCACTCAGGCAGGAAGATAACCACACACACCCATGAATAACACAGCCTCTCTCAATGACGGTTCCACGGAGGGCTGGCAGCTAGGTGAAAAGAGATGCAAGAAACAATGCATCCGAAGGGCAAAGTTCGAGGCTGATATGTGTGCTTATAAGGCTTGATTTTGTAAGGCCCATCAGGGGTGGAAAAATGAAAGCCGCAACGTAAAATGGCTTTTATGTCCCAGTTTAATGTAAGACCTGCAATATAGTCCCCCATTCTTCTCCCTTTGGTAAAGCCACCTGGGATCTGCTACGTGATTATCAAAGGAGAGTTCTGATGTACTGGCTTGCAAGTAGGAGGTAAAAGTGTACAATGTGACTGTAGCATGTATAAAAATCAACCTCTTTTTCCTGTGGCTTCCAGATCATAGCACAGGATGGAAGAAAGCCTGTCAGATCATCATATTTTGACACTTCTATCTGTATGGATGTTAACATTTCCCTTGGTTATACATCTCCACTCTTATTTTAGAGATAGGAATACATATATTAGTAAAACAGATAATGAATAAAGGAGGATCTTAAGGATTTTCACTACTACCTCTTACTCTAGGCCTAGGTGTACAGCTTAAATAAATGATATTTAATACTGGAATCACAGCATGTTAGAGGAGGAGATAGGAAGACCAGAAATTCAAGATCATCTCATATTATATGACTAGCTTAATGCCAGCCAAGTCTACATGAATTTCAAAAGAAATTCAGATGTAAATATCACCAAAATTTTAAGTGCAGAGGCTCATTTCTAGGGAGTGTGAAGCCAAATAAACTACCATCAGTGGGGTTGCCCCTGAAAGAGGGCTCATTCGATTGATTTCAGCCAGTGTGTTAAATGCACAGAGCTGAAGGGTAATATGAGTCAGTGCCTTTCAGATATGAATCATGTGATGTCTTTTCTCTATTTTGATAAAATATAGAACATCCTGCTTTGGTCACACATTCTAAATATTACCTTTACCTGTCCAACTTAGCTCAACATGATGCAGGGTAAACAGGCAATCTTAACACAAGAGAAAAATAAAAAAATAATGGGAGAGGAGAGACTTGATATGACCTAATAGCACTGACATGGGAAACAAAACATCTCTATGTTCTTGTTTCCAACTCTTCTACTTACTAGCTGTTTGACTTTGAACAACTAGTCCTAATCATTATGAGCCACAACTCTTTACCTGTTCCTTTACCTATGACTAAGAACATTAATGCTACCTACCTTTTTTGGTTCCTAAATAGAGCAAATAAAAACTATGTGAGCAATTTTTTCATAATCAGATATTGTGGAAGTATCATGTCGTGACCTTTTTTGTATATTCTGTGAAAGTTTACTACCTCTTATACAAAACAATTGGGACAACAAGTGTTTCTGGTTTCAAATGTTTTTGAATTTGAAGTTTGTATAAAGTTTACTGCTTGGACACCCCAGCTGTGACTGAGCAATGATGATGGAAAAGTTTGGGATTTCAGATGCCTTTTCATCAAGTAGGCTCAACCTGAATTAGGTGTATGGGCTTCTGCTGATCTTGTTTTAGAAGCACTGAGTGCTCAGGTGAATTTTGAGCTCCATAGTGGGTGGAGTATTCCACAAACAAGCTTCCAGCCAGAATTATTTTCTGGAATCTTGTAATGCCCTTTCACCATGTTGTTTGGAACCATTGTAGGCCTAATGGAAGACTAACGGAAGCATAGGCTAAAGTTGGAGGAAGGAATCCTATTGTCAAGTAGGCAGGGAGACAGATTGTATCTTGAAAAACAGTTACTGAGGTCACATGATCAGTTTCCTCTGTTTTCTGGTCATGTTACTTTGGGATTTTTCTAAAGCACAAAATAAGGAGCCACAGAGGAAGAGAGGCAAAAAAAAAAAGGGTGTTTTAGTATATATGGGATACATCCGGTAAGCCACAGACAGAAACAAGATGTATATTGCTAACCCAGAACTACAGCATTGGTTTTAACTTTTCCTTCATCCTTATCTGCCACCTCTGTCTCCAGCATGGAAGCTGCTGACCCACTGCCACTCACTATCCATCTCCCAAGGACTACACCCCAACATAGGTAGCAGCCTACTCAGTTTGCCAACTAGAGTCCAGCACTGTGCACCGTCTCTTTAATCTATTACCTCTGGTTCTAGTGAAGAGCTCTCCAGTATCCAATAGGTCAGCAGGTTATCTCCCATCATCTTCGGTGAGGTCACATCATACATTTGCAACAATATAGAATCCATCTAGAAATCCCTGGCTATCCTGTTTAATGTGTTGTTGCTTATTTAGTTGGTTTGCATTTTCAAATTTGCATGGGGTAAAGGCCACTCTTCACAACTCTAGTTCTTACAGTTGTTGGTAAGGTGGTCTTCTTCCCACCATCCTGAAAGCTCTCTTCCTTGTCATGGATTATTTTCTTTCGCTTAATTTTTTTCCTTCCTTAATTTTGAGAAATTTTTCCCCATACCTTCCTAATTCATAGTAGATCATATATTCTACCTTAATGAGGGGTTTGAGACAATATACCCTCCTAAATGTTGTTTTTACAACATATTATAAATCTTCTATGTAGGAAATATTAAGATTCTTTTCAAGAAATTTTCATCATTGAAATTCTTGAGACTTAGTGCAAGTAGTGGTTCATGTCTTCTAACCCTTACCAGATTCTGCCTGTTAGATCTGCAGAGTTATGACCATGGCATGAAACCTGCTATTGCTACTACACTTCCTTTCATTTCTGTTCATTTTGCTTTGCATATTTTGAAGTTATTTTATTAGATAGAGTCAAGCTTGAAATTCTTCTTTCTCCCTGTGAACATTATTACTTGATGACCCATATCATATCGAGTGTTGATTTTGTATTTAGACTGTTATTGTCACTTTCTTTTTGTATTTGTCTCATGTATTTGTTCATACCTTTTGAATTTTATTAGTCTTGAATTTTAGTGTGCAACTTAACACTAAAATAAGTTCTAATTTAGCTTTTTAGTGTGGTTAATATTTTAGTCAGTTCAGTCCCTTTACTATTAACATGCATACTAATGAAAATAAATTAACTTTTACTGTTTGGTTCTTGGTTTTCTTTTTTGGGTCACACTTTGGAACACCTTCTTTCTTTTGTTCACTGAGGTTATGATCTCTATTGTGTATTTTTCTCCTACAGATTATATTTTATGACAGTTTTGTTTGAATATTTACTAGGTACATGGCTGAACATTTAAAGCTGCATACAAAACCAGCTAAATTCCCCCTTAGGTCTTCACTACCTTCCTTGATGGTAATTTGACATCATCTGGTTGAGTGTGGTGTGACATTCAGATTGACTATGTGAATCTGGGAGAGAGGGTCTTAAAAATGAGGCAGAGTAAATCCTCATGCAATAGCCAGCTTTATTCGGAGCATCAGACAGTTTATATTCTTGGGATTAAAGAAGTTCACATGAGCAAGGTTCACACAAGTTTAGGCTGCATTCAGTTTTGAGGGCAAACCATGCATAGGAGCAGATGATGTGTAATCTGAAGCAACCCAACTCCTGCTCACTACTCCTAGAAGCACTAAAGCACAGTCTAAGAACAACCCATGTTATGGATAAACAGAGGTTACCAGGCTCTTCTTTACTTGAACTTTTCTCACAAGGTCTAAGAAATCTCACACAGCTTTCTTTCATGGACCATGTTTGGACAGTTTGGCACGTCCCAAATCATTTTTCAACAACACTGGGTCGAAATAATAGCTAAATACTTTAATTGATTCAATAGAGTGACTTTATGGCACATGAAAATGACCCAAATTACATAGCAAGGTGGCTGTCATTTTAAGTGTAGAATTTTATATTAAAAAGCATGTGGCTGTTACATATAAAATTAAAAATAATCATAACAAATTATAAAGACCACTGTTAATGCTGTTACATTAAAATTGATGATTTCAAACACTACAGGTCAGATTGCAAGGCAAGTACTTTCTTTTAATAAAGTAACTTTACACTGAGTGGTGATGGTGCATGCCTTTAATCCCAGTCATTGGGAAGCAGAGGCAAGTGGATGTTGGTGAGTCTGAGGCCAGCCTGTTCTACAGAGCAAGTTCCACGACAGTCAGGAATACACACAAAGAAACCCTGTCACAAAAACTAAAAAAGAAAGAAAGAGACAGAGAGAGTAGAGGCGGGGAGGAAGGAAGGAAAGAAAGAGAGAGAGAGAGGAAGATAGAGATAGAGAGAGAGAGAGAAAGAAGAAAGAAAGAAGAAAATTTGCAATGTATCAAATACTCGAGTTTGTCATATGTTTAACTTAGCAGTATACATATACCAGAGACTTTTCCCAAGAGGGAAAAAATACATGATTTAAGAACACACAGCACAAAACTAGCTATTAAAGTGTGATTTATGATAGCTAAATTAGAGGAAAAACTTCCAAATTAATGCTAGAAGAAAATTATGTGGATATGCCATCTGATGAAATAGTCTTCCAATAGAAAGATATATTAGAATATTTAAGTTATCTACTAAGCTCATTAAAATAATAAAATTGAATCATATATATCTATTGATTTATAGAAAGAAAACTAGAATGGTACTTCCAGTTGTTTCTGGTTGGCATTTTATAAGAAATTTTTATTCTGTGTTATTTTTCTGAATTCCTTGTCTCTAATGTCTATAAAGCTCTTTGTTTAAAACATATATTTTAAAATACAATATTAAATATGAGGGAATCAGTGATATATAGCTATATAGATAGGTGATAGATTATAAATAAATATTGAAGAACTTTATGTGGAGATCTTAATTCTATTTTTAATTTAAATTTCTTTTGACATTTTGTTTCTCTTGCATTCTAGAGTTGCTTACAACAGTCGTCTTAGTTTGAATTGCTCTAAAAATTTTTGTTTCTTTGTGTGTTCCCAAGAGAAACTAGCTATCAAATACCTCTTTGTATTTGGCACAGCCTAGAAACAACACCATCAAGTTTTGTGACCTTATAAACTGAAATTTCTGCTTATACTGCAGAAGCGTCTACTCATGTGCATAATCTCCAAGAAATCAAAATGTACCACAAAATGCAAAGAAAGGATCGAAAGGGAGGGTATCATAAACCATAAAAGAGTTGGGGGAGTTAAGAAGGGTTGGAGAGAGGAAAGAGAAGGTGCAAACAATGTGATTATATTTTCATTTCAAAAATAAAAAAAAGTTTTTAAAAAGAGTAAGAGTGGGGGCTGGAGAGATGGCTCAGTGGTTAAGAGCACTGATTGCTCTTCCAGATGTCCTGAGTTCAATTCCCAGCAACCACATGGTGGCTCACAGCCATCTATAATGAGATCTGGTGCCCTCTTGTGGCATACAAACATATATGGAAGAAATGTATACACAATAAATAAATAAATCTTTTAAAAAAAAGAGTAAGAGTGAATATCATTTCAAAATCTCATCTTTTCAAAATTTTTTCATAGAATTTCTGTTTCTCCCAATGAGAAGACGTGGATATAAGTAATTTCCTCCGTATATTTACAACTAGAGAAGAGGAAACAGCACTGTTTCTGTAGCATGTACTCACCCAGATGTTAGCTCATTCTGACTGAAACAGAGGAAGTGACACCGGCTGGCAAACAAAGAAGAGGAGCTATTGTTGTCCCTTCATCATCTCCCACCATTTCTATTCTCACACCATGACTTCCTCTCCTTTCCATTCTGTTCGCAAATGGATATTGGTGGGAAATACACGAAGTGCAAAGTGGCTTTACCTGCTGTGCTGCAGGCAGAATTGACAATCAGAAATACCACCCTCCAGGTGTCTCTCCTTGTCAGGCTCTCTAGGGGAAACAGGGATGTCAGACATTCCTCAGAGGAGAAGAAAGGAGTCAAGAAGCCCAGAAGACGCTCAGAGCTCCCTACCCTGTAGCATTTGCCTCTTCATTGCTTGCAAATAAGCTCTTTTTAAATTTGTTTTTAAATAAATAAAAAATTATTTATTTTACATCCCAGCCACAGTTTCACTCCCTTCTCTGCTCCTAGTCCTTTGCCTCCAGTTCAGTAAAAACCAAGACAAACAGATTAACCCAATGAGTAGAGGGGGTTTGAAAGAAGTCTATAACATCGATAAAATCTGTCTGTTTCTACACAGTGTCACTTTTGACCCATTCATCCATATTTCCAGAGCATTCTTTCTCCGTACATGCCTAGAGATTTGGGGTTCAGTTAGCTCCCAAGTGTCTAGAAACTGTCCAGCTGATAAAAGCAAGTAAGTCACTTTGAAAGATACAGCAGTTTCCAGTAAGTGAGCATGAGCTCATGGATGCTGGTGGTGACTTTTAAGGAAAAAATAGGGGAAACTTGTTGGTTGTTTTTGCTCTTTTGCTCTTTTGGCTCTTTGAGGGCCCATCACCTAGCTCCCCAATAATTACACGGAGGCTTACTCTTTCTCATGAATACCCAGCCTTAGCTTGGCTTATTTCTAGCCAGCTTTTCTTATATTATCCCATTTCTCTTTGGCCTTTTGGCTTTTACCTTTCCCTCTTTCTGCATATCTTTATTTCCCTCTTTTTCCATCTGGCTGTGTAGCTAGGTGGCTGTCCTCTGGCCTGTTTGTCTCGCCTTTTCCTGATTCTCAATCTTCTCCTAGATTTCTCCTCCTATTTATTCTCTCTGCCTGACAGCCCTGCTTATCCTTTTCCTGCCTTGTTATTGGCCATTTAGCTCTTTATTAGACCAATCAGGTGTTTTAGACAGGCAAAATAACATAGCCTCACAGAGTTACACAAATGCAACATAAAGAATATAACATATCTTTGCATAAACACATGTAACACATCTTAACTAATATTCTACAACAGATACCCTTAGTTAAGTAATCTTTAGAAGTGCCACTTAAAGTTCAAAGTATTCTGTTGCTAACAGACATCTCAGATACTTAATACAGCTTTACCGTGAATTTCAGGGAAGGCGGCATAATCTGTGTTGTTCAGAGGGTGCTTGGGGTTGTTCATCCTGTGATCCTAGAGCATCTCCAGAGATCATTGTTCCTTTGTCTCTGACAAAATGTTTTGGAAAATATAAACAGCAAACCATCTGTGCTCAAATTTATACACAACAAATGGTTCTTAGACATGTTAAAATTATTTTTCATTGGTATCATGTACCTCTGAAAATTCTTAGACTGTTAAAAAAGAAATCTTGAATATATGAACCATAAATTCTTCAACACAGAAAGTGTCACTATGCTTTTTGTCCATATCCTAGCATTTAAGTAGACTCTTAACTTTCTTTTCTACTCAAACATTGAATGCTAAAACCCATTTTGTATCATTACCTCTGATTTTTTTAAAGTAGAGGTTATTTAACCTTTTCCTTTATAGGGACTTATTTCTTACTTGTTTTCCCTGTTCTAGGAGCCATTGGACAATAGAACGTTGGATAAATAATATTGTTTATCTTTCTTTCCTGCATGATGTTTTTCAAGTCAGCTTTATCATATTTTATACTTACTGCTGGAAAAACTATTAATCAAAATGAGAAGTCCATTGTATCTAACTTTTTTCCACTTTTAATTACTGTGGTGATACAATTTTCTTGGTGACAAACCTCCATTCTGGAGGGAAGCTTGTTGGGACTGAGAAGGGAGGTCAAAACATTCCATCCTGCAGAGAAGCTCATTAAGCTCAGGGAATTAACAACTCAAAAGCTTCAGAGTGTCCCTGAAACTGACCACATACACTAGGTCTGTCAGTCCTCGAGCTTATATAAGCAAGCCAAAAGGATTGATGATAGATATTCTTAGACAAGCTCAGCTGTTTAGAAGAGGCTTAGAACAGCTAAGCCACCAGAAAAAAACAGACCAGCCAAGCAGCCTGGAAGCAGTTCAGATCATCTGAGCTGACTGAGAGTTTCCAGCATTGTTGAGCCGCATGTTAAGTTATGCCATGCAGTCTCTATTTCCAGCTTGTATGAGCTGTCACCCATGCTGATATGGCCATTTGGTGCCTTTGACTATCTTTGGGTCATTTCTGCTACTGTAAGTAACCCCTTCCCCACATTCCTGTAAGTAACCACATAAAACTCATTAGTTCACCAAGATGGATTTCAGTGGTATCCTTACTTTGGTCTGTTGTTAGTTCTGTGTCTCAGGTGACTAGATGTTTGGTTATCACTCATTAAGGAAAGGGTCACACAGCACCTCAATCTTCGATCTTGACTAATACAAGTTAAAAATACTTTAATCTATAAAAGAATTATCAAAATTACTATATAGCCCTTGTCTTAGTTGTGGTTTCTATTGCTGCTATGAAACACCATGGCCAAAAAGCAAGTTGAGGTGGAAAGTGTTTATTGGGCTTACACTTCAGAATTGCTGTTCCGTCACTGAAGGAGGTCAGGACTGGAATTAAAACAGGGCAAGATTCCGGAGGCAGGAACTTATGCGGAAGACATGGAGGGGAGCTACTAAATGACTTGATTCTCATGGCTTGCTCAGCCAACCTTCTTATAAAAGCCAGGATTGGGTCCTCCCCCACTGACCACTAAATGAGAAAATTCCTTACAGTTGGGTATCATAGAGGCCTTTCCTCAACTGAATCTCCTTCCTCTGATGACACTAGTTTATGTCAAGTTCACATACACAAAAAAAAAACCCAACTACCCAATATAGCCTTCATGAATTATTTTAATGGATCTCCATCTCAAATTAAATGCACTTTCCCTGCATGTGTGCAGATACCATATGCAAGTAAGTATGTGTATGTGTAGATGCATATCTATATACAATAGTCTCTCTAAAAATAGAACATGATGTATTATAACTTGGGCATCAGTGACAGAAGATTTTAGCCTATGAGTTATGGCCTTTAATAATTTTTGAAATATGAACATATACCACTGTATTCATTATTTAGTTGCTTAATGATACAAGAAGGGACTCCCTGTTATAAATAGTTTGACTTCATCTGTAAGTAAAAAGATTTCCACTTCCAATCGATGCTTGACTTGGCGACTTGAGCTTCTTTCCCAGAGCACCCTGTTTTTATGGAAATCTCATTACTTCAATTGCTACAAGTCCAAAAAGAACAAAAATGAGGATATTCAATCTCAATCCACGATGGTACATTTTCTTCTCAATAGAACTGCTTTACTATTTGTCAGCCATAGAGTTAAACCCCAGGTAACATCCAGGTTGAGGAAATTGTTTATTTATGATAGAATTTTAAATAACCACATTTTTTCTTTTTTAATTTATTTCTTTATTAAAATTACCACCTCCTCCCCTCCTCCCATTTCCCTCCCACTCTCCCCACTCCCTTTCCCCCTCCCTCTCCAGTCCAAAGAGCAGTCAGGGTTCCCTGCCCTGT